>JAQFZF010000912.1:0-15461 GCA_034695365.1 Enchytraeus norvegicus | reverse complement strand
AAATAACAAATGAAGAAGTCCTGAGAAGAGTCGGAGTACAAAGACATCTGATGAATATGTTAAGAAACAGAAAGAAGTGTTGGCTAGGACATGTTTTAAGGGGGAAGGGTTTGTTGAAAGAAGTAATAGAGGGTGGAATGGTTGAGAAGAGAATCAAAGGAAGACCAAGAATAGGAATGTTGGATGACATGACGAATGTATCATATGTGGATATGAAAAGAAAAACAGAGGATAGAGAGGCATGGAAACGCTATATGCCATGGACCTGCCATTAGGCAGTACACTGAGAGAGAGAGAATTCTTAAGTCGACTTTTGAGCCACTCAACATCTCCATAGTTCACAATACTGATCGAATGTGTTGATGAAATGTAAATGTCAATTAAATAAGTATTATTGCGTTCCTGGTGTACCGTAAGACGATTAAACGGACGTAAAATTGGCTAATAGAATAGATCTATTGTATTAAAGTTGTAGCTGACCGGTAACGTTTAGGATCATGAACTTGTGTCTAGTGCTGGACCCCGATAGATTACATCTATAGACTCCTGCATCTTTCTGTTTACATCCTCGTATGATTAGAACTGATAGCGCGCTATTACGAGGCCTGTAAACCCGATATCGGCTGTCATCCAACATCATCTACAAAATAGATCTAATATAGTGCCAGTCCATTGTTACTATGCCTATTGCTGAGAGCTTTAACAGATTAACTGAATTAAATTACAATTAAATTAAATTAATTACGTAAGCATAATACTAAACATTATATAATCATACTAGAGATTAAAATGTCATAATCATAAAATAATGATTAAATAATCATAAAATAATGATTAAATAATCATAAAATAATGATTAAATAATCATAAACTTAAGATTACATAATCATAAATTAATAAATTTATTTAACACTAGATAATCCAGTTTGCATGGGCTCCACAAGGATCTTTTATACTACTTGTAGTACAGATTTGCAATCTAGTAAAGATATGTAGGGCTGTGATTGGTTGGTGAGATTGTAAATCTGTACTGCCAGTACAATACTGTAACGCCAGTATACGTAGGCCTAAGCATCTGTACAAGTAATACCGATACTCACGGGGAGTACAAATAGTTTAATGCTTGCAAATATCTGCGGTTGCCAGCATCATTTTAAATACACAATTTAATAATTAATTAATTATTAAGAATTAAACAGATAATCAGAAAAAGCGAAATAAGAATTTTGAATGTTCGAAATATCCAATATCTAAATGGATTTTCTTTAAATCGTTTCTTACTTTCTTTAGAAAAATGTAAAATTAGAATTAAATCTATTAAATTTTATAAAATTATAGTGAAATTATAGTGAAATTCATGAAGGCCTTACTTTCTTTCCGCCTGCAATCCACGTTGCACTTCCTTCCACTGTCTCCAAGGTAACATATTTATCAAGTAGATTAGGATCTACTTTAGTCGCCTCTTTCATCCAGTTTATCTGCATCAATCAATATAATTGATTACTGACTGAGTTTATTAATAATTATGAATAGTCTAATTAATTTTTCCGTAATAATTACGGGAAAAAGCTCTTAATACAGGATCATTTGATTTATCTTTTAAATGTTTGCTTTGCTGTGTAACGGGTGAGTTTGAATTAATACGTGAGCCTTGAATGAGCCTTGAGATTACCGGTGGCGGTAGTCTAGAGGTTAGCGTGGTACGCTCAGGCGTGATGAATGAAGAGTCGTGGGTTCAAACCCAGCTCAGACCATATAATAACGCCACCGGTACTAGTTAATCGTGTATCAGCGCTTGCGGCATTAGTGCGCTCTTTACGGCAATGGTACGATTAACCAGTGGGAAGGAAGACTACAAAAAATACTAAAAAAACAGAAACTAAGCAAGGAAACCCTGAAAACACGTGCGGTTGACATGTGTGGAATAAAAGAAGATTTAAAAAAATTAAATAAATAAGTGACGGTGTGACCCACAGCAGATATGATTTTGCTCTATATTGCTAACTGCATTGCTAATTACAATAGTATATTCTTGGTCTTACACAGATCTAGCTAACAACAGAAAGAAGAAAAAATAAGAGAAAGATGAGAGGCTAATCGTGTATCGGAGCTAGCAATCACTGAGGCGCTATTAAAAGGCAAAGGAACGATTAATCATGGAGTGTCAACAATAGTATTTCAAGTAATAGTTTCTGTTATACTAAAAACACAAGCACAACAACTAAGGAAGGAAACTAGCACGTGCCTTCTGTCATGTGTGAAAATATACGAACAAAAGAAACAGAAATGATTTTACATCAACTTATTTACAGATATTGTAGCATGGTCAATATTTTTAAGGATCATCACGGTTTAAAGCAACTGATGATAACTTGTGAGTTTTGATAAGACAAGTACCTAACTGTGCACCTAGTTATAGAAAATAGGTTAATAAGAGTCAGATATGATTTTACCAACTTATATTAGTGGACGTTGTTAAAGTATAATAGATCTGGATCCCGTGTTTACATTCAGCAAGATTATGTTATTTATCAAATATATGAAAGATTCATTTATAAATAAAGGGTATTATGTATAAACTAATCACATGACATAACATAACATCTAATGGGGCAGGAAGCATCAGATTCTTGTTTAAGACCCACATAATGGACAATGGAGAGCCAAGTAGCCATGGAGCAAAGCGCCACAACCGATGTGGCAGCCTAGACCTCTGCAATAAAAGACAATACATTTAATATAGACTGAATGAATTTACATTTCCACTCTTGAGTAGTTGCTGCTGGAAGATGGCGTCAAAGCTGCAATGCAGCACGGCAGTGTCACCAACAGCCACAGTCGTTGTACTCCATATGAACTCTGCTGAATTGGTCGTCGAGGTGTTGTCATAAAATTGCTGGTCAACTGAAAATATCATTATACGAAATAAACATATTTATTTTACATTTTTTGTCGATACTTTGTCAATATCTCAGAACGTTTGTCAACTGGGAACATAGAAAAACAAATTATGCATATCTAAAGACTGCTCTACCACATGAAAGCAGGTCCCAGGCAAAATTTCCTACACAAGTTAACCTTCTCGCTCATAAGTGAGCATCCCATCGACCAACTCAACCAATCGATCGCATCCATCACAAAGGCTTTTCCATCAATACACCTAAAATAATGTTTATGTGCAAAGACAAAATAAGAGTTTCTGAAATGATTTTCCGTTACCTCGGCAGTGACTGCATTAGTCGGTTTCTACAAAACACGTGCAGTTTTTGGGTTGGTCTAATCTTGAGCGTCCCGTATCCAACACGTGAACACAATCTTAATCTCACAAATTATTTATTTATTTTATAGTTTACCTACAATGTCATGTTCTTCTCTAATATCGTACAGCGTACTCCCAAATCGGCTTCAAGGAGATTTGAACTGCAGACGTCATAAGCTTTAATTCCAAAACTCGTAACAAAATCAACTGTGAAATCCAGAGATTCAGCTCACTATCAATCTATGTATCGATCGTGTTGGCTCCGCTAACTTGAGAATAGACCAACCGATAGCCGCTCATGTTTCTTAACAGCCGACTAACACAGTCACTGAGGAAGTATAAGGGAGCCCACTTCAGAAATCAAATTATCTCCATGAAAATATGGCATACAAACTATGCCGTTATGTGCCATGGACCTACCGTTAGGTAGTGCACTGAGAAAGAGAGAGATCAATCAATACGTGAAGTCTATTTATAAAGCACTATTCCATGTTTACGTGGTATAGCGCACTCAAACTAAATATCTGCAAATATCTGACATAGTGTGAATTGCTCGGTTGAGTGATGAACTAATACATAACACTAGCAGCTTATAAAACCGTTGCTCAAACATATTACAGTAATAATTGATTCGAGGCGTTTTTCTCAGCCGGCTAAATTATCATCTCGTCGGATCCGGGTGAAGAAAAACAGTTCTTCCGGGCTCCAGGAACGTTCCAGGATATCTCTCATCTTCATCTCCCCGCCAGGAGGATTGAATGACCTTAGGCGTTAGCCAAAAAACACCGGCAATAGTTCTTTCATGCATCGGCGGAAAATTGGCCCAAATTATAGGGAGTCTAAAGGTGGTTGTTCTTAGAATTTTTAAACAAATATTCAAAATTTGACAGAAATTGCCATAATGTCAATAGTGGGTATGGTGGTAATATGAAATAATCCATTTTCACCTATTGAGACAAAAATTATTTCAAAGCAAAAATATATCGTTTAATTTTGGCGGGAGGGAGAAGATACTCTGCTCCTCATCTCAAACTGTGGAGGGTCCTACCCCCCCCCCCCCTTCAATAAGTCTACACCCACGCTTCCGTGTTTACACCAGATATGGTAAATATGGATTGAGTTTTAACATAGAAAAGGTCGAAATACTTCACTAATAATTCATTTCAATTAAATATGGCTTAACAGCCACTAAATAATTCCTGAACGATGTGAGAGAGAAATTATCACTGTAATGTGTTTAAAACCTTTGAAGAAATTTATAATTAATTTTCTAAAGTTATATATAAGACATTGATGATGAAATTAAATGTAACTGGTGAAGAGTAACAAATTTGGGGCATGTGTGTGTTGCAGTTTTAAATAGCTACAGATGAAATGCATTTTGGTCTTTCATCGAAAGTTCTGACTAAAAAAGTAAGATGTTATCATATAACATTTAGTGTACTATTAAATGGAAAATTCAAGGCACAAAATTCAAAGCACAGTCTTCTCTCTCGCTCTCATTAACTGAGCACACTATTGATCAACCCATGTGTTGATCCCATTGTACAGGCCTTGGCTTTACCGCAACAAAAATAATGCTTCTGAATATTAAGGGAAATTAGGGGTTCCCATTGTCATTGTCTCCAACTGTGACGTAGATAGTCGGCTGCTTCAACCACGTACAGCTTTCGATTGCTCTATTCTCAAGTTACCTGGTAACCTAGTTCCAGTATGGACTACAGACGTTGTCATAAAGGAATATAGTTCAAAAATAGCAACAGAAATAATGAGAATCTTACTATAACAACATAAATCGTTCGCTCCAACATAGAGCACCACAAACCCAATACCAATCCGATATGTAAACCAAGAGGTCCTTCAAACGGCTCAAAGCTCAAACAATGAAACTCAGCCTTATAAGACAACTCTAACGTTACAAAGTGTTAAAAGAAATCTAGAGTGCTCCACTCATTGATTCTATCTTGTGTTTTTGCAAGTTACAAAAGAATTTTTGAACACTCAATTTTCTAAATGCAATGATTTATGTGTAGATAAACAGTCGTTAAAATAATGACGAAAGCACAACTTGCTGCACAAGTTCCAATGCAGAAGTCATACACCTAAGTCATGTTCTGCGGTCAGGGTCACAGTAATAATCATTATAAGAGAACGAAGACATAAACCAACTAGGAGTCAATTTTTGATCTTCAGGTCTGGTTTTTCAAACTAACGGTTCGGAAATACTTTCCTGTCTACTCCATAATAAAATAGTTTACTCCTCCGTTCTGTGATTAACCTTAAACTAAGGTTAATTAACATTAATTTTGTTACTTAATTTTTAGCTAACAAAAAAGTTTTTTCAACCTCAGCTTACAGTAAAATAAATAATACACATTTAATGCTAACCTTTAATGACTATAACAAATATGCATAAATACTATTGTATGTATAAATATATATTTAAAACAATGTATTATATGTAATATATGTATAAATTCACTGAAATAGTATACAATTTAGTATTCCTCATTCAACGTTGGCTGAACTGATCTCTGCGATTTAATTTGTAAGCCTGTTGCATGGACAGAATTCTTACAAATAAGTACCGAAGAACAAGATAAACAAATTTAATAGCAATTTTTTTGCAGTATTTATATTAACATAATTTTAACGTTTTCTTGCCAAACATAAACTATTTTAAATTCACGGCAGTCATCTCAAAGATAACTAAAATTATTAAAAACCTATAATTCGTCAGTATTTAAAGTTTCTATATCGTCGCCTCTGATCGTGTGAATTTGTTCTCAAACCTAGAGTTTCATATTTATTTAATTTATCAGTCTTCCTTCTTTCGAATCCTCTAGTTTGAGAAATTAGACCTCAGTGCATTCAAATAATATTATGTCTATTGCAACTATTTTTCTTATGACTTGCTTATCAAAATTATAGCCATTCAACATTCTTGAATTCAACCTTATATTGGCTGGTGCTCTATCAAGACGTGCGCTTTTCGTCTTCCGAAATCTTTAAGAACACATGCAGTTATCGGTAGCATGATTCTAATAGTTTTTAAACCCCTCTGTGCAGTGCATCAATATAATAATATTGATGCACTCTATATCAATTATTCTTGTCTAGAATTTATCCATAATTGAGAATTTCACCAACCGACAACCACCCGTGCTCCAAAGAGGTGACTTAAGCAAATGCGACAGTGGAGAGTTGATAGCCAGGTGACTGTGTAACTGTGTTATGGATCAATTGGTCGTTCAAATTCCAAGATTTGTAGAAGTCTTTTTTGTCCGTATACGGGGTGTTAATATACTACTTGTAGTAAAGTTTTGTAAATATTGAAAAACAGCTAATCAAAGCGATGGAAATAGAAATGTCTAAGTCTGTGATTGGTTGTTTAGGGAGAATAAGGGTTGTTTGATGGGTTGTGATTGATTCCTGACTAACTGTACCACAGTTCTGATAGATGCATACGGGGTAAACGACTGGGGCTTAGGTAAAAAGCCGTCTAGGGCAGAACGTTACGATAAAAACAAAATTAGAAAAAAGAAGAAATGCCGCCCTTGACACTAAATTCACTAATCACATGTGAGCCCTGACTGAAGGATAAATCTGTGTGTGAAAGTGTGAACAACTCAACACTGTGGTAACTCTTAGGAGTCCGCCCATTAAATAACTGCATTCACAGCTAGAAATATGTTAAATTATAGAAGTTACTTATATAAACCATGCAATATGTACAAGAATGCCCTCCATCCCTTCGTGGGCGGTTAATTGAAAGAAATTAGTAAACAGTGAATGACTGATTTAGAATATTGCAGAGCTAAAGATATCTCTGGTGTAGGATCCCAATCATAAAGCGACTCCGGGCCAGACCCTGGAAGTGGAGAGCAATTTTCACCTGGGTGCTGAAATCGCTTAGTAACGGTAAGAAATACAGAAATAAAAAACCTCCGCATGTAAATAGATAACTGTGAATAAATAAATAAATAGAATCAAAGTTATCAATATGCAAAAATATGTATGGAAGTAAAATTCATAAGGCAATTGCCTTTTTATAAATCTGAAAGCCTATGTCTGTTCAAAAACGCAACAATTCACTCTGATTATTATCAGTTCTGTTTTCCTAAGATGTCTGTATTGTATGAAAGATTATGCTCTGATGAATTAATGCGGATACTATAGAAACAATGCACTGTATGAAGATGTAACTTAAGTGTTGATATTCATAAAGACATATGTCGCATTGAATTACTTGCTACCCTCAAGTGGGATGCATTATCAAAACCTCAATGATATAATATGATTGGAGCACGCAATTTTCCATAATCCTATGTAAGATCTGGAACCTTGAAAATAGAAAGAAGAAGAAATATCTCTGCTAAGGCTGCAGGCTTGCATGATCTATTACATCACGTCCGTTTCACCATTTGAATCAATCAATGATGATTAAACGTCCGGTTCCTCGCCCGCATGCAATGTCAGGAACGTCTATCGTCGAATCTGACAACAGAGACAGATTTGATATATCTTAAATACCGAACCGATCTGCATCCATTTTGCATCTGAAACACAACTTGTGAGTTAACATTTCGTTGAACAAATTTGACACTCTTTTTCTTTTTTCCTGTTTCATTCAACTCAAAATCAGCAACACTACCACTAACCCACTTAAACATGCAATGAAACATACACTATCATAATTAGCACACACAATATGCGCTACAAAAATGAAATGACAAGCCTGAGTAACGTTGTTAGATTATTGTAATCAGAGCAATAATATAACAATAATAAAATCGCGACAGAAATGAGCAGCTGCGGATTACCCATGTCGCAGCTGTCGCAGCTGTCGCAGCTGTCGCAGCTGTCGCAGCTGCGACAGGCCTACTTTCATATTGAAGCAAAATAGGCCTACCAATAAAAAAAATGTATATGGTCAAACACTTCTTACGGCATGAACAATTAGGCCTATTCGCAATGCAAAAGGCTACTTTTAATTCAAATTTCTATTCAATTCAGATGTTATAACTTAATATTGGGTTCTTTCAAGAAGTGATCGATGATCACAACGGACTTTGAAGAAAAACGAGCACACCTTTCAAAGCGTCAAGCAGATGACAGTTAGGCTACTGTAGTGAGCCAGCTATAGTCAAAAGTTTAAGATAGAAACGTTTTATGTCATTATTGAAAGTGATGGGCAATAGTTAGACTAACTAAAATAAGTTAACTATTTAGTTAAACTACTTCTTTTAGTTAGAGCAATAGTTTAATTACTTTATTTTATTTTAGTTAAAAGAGTAGTTAAGCTACTTTTTTAAAGTTAGTAACTATATAGTTAAACTACTTTTTAAAGTTAAAAATGAACAATTTTGGCGATAATAAATGTCGTCTAAGTTGTGAGCAAGGCATGAATGAATGAATGCATGCTCATTTCTCTATTTTACATAAAACAATACTATAGCAATTATGTTTTCTTGTTGATTTCTGTTGATTTCTGTGAAAATTATAGCTTAGCATTATTTATGGGTTTTGTTAAAATTTTATGTAAAAAACAGCGAATTTTATGTCAAAAAGTAGTTAGAAAAGTAGTTAAATAGTTAACTGCTTTATTTAGTTAAAAGTTAAACTACTTTTTTAGTTTAGTTTTAAAAAGTAGTTAAACTACTTTCTTTAGTAAAAAGAAATAGTTTAGTTAAACTATTTTATTTTAGTTAAGTGTCCATCACTGATTATTGATGCCATATATAGTCGCTGATTTGAGCCAAAGGATACAAGCATATTCGGAAATTGATCGACGTTGTTCGTTTTATATTGTGCTGACAACAACACTGTAATAACAGAGTCTTTACAATCATTTGTGGAATATTCTTCTTCTGAAGTTAACAACGAACTGTTCAACGAATGGACAGAGTGGCTCTCTTCCTGAAGCAACTTCCAGCAACAGGGCAGAACATAATGTAGGCGTACCGCTATAATTTGCAAGATGACTTTCAAAATGTCTGCATTGCGCTTCGTATATACTTAACTTTGCCTGTAAGTAACTATCGTGGCGAAAGATCATTCAGTCATTTGAAGCGGATTTATAAAGTCATCTTTGAGGTCAACAATGGGCCAGGACAGACTTACAAATTTAGGCTAACTCTTTGAACATCGAATCCGAAATGTTTCCAAGTCTTGACTTTAAAGACATCATCGATTCCTTCTCTAACGCAAAATAACGGCGAAGAGATTTTAACAATTCGATAGAGAAATTTTAACTACTAAATCAGTAGCAAATTAAATGAAAATAAATACAATTGCAAAACCTTCGTCACACTATAGGTTAAATTAACTCAATGTTCCTTAAATAATTATTATGTTATGCTAATATTTTGTATAGGCCTATGGGCTAAGCCCAAATTGTTTGCAAAACTGTTATGTTGACATGCATTGCATAGGCCTACTTTAAATTTTTGCCTCCAAAAAGTTAATCCGGCACTGGAAATAAGCTATTTTCATGAATTGAGCGCCATATTTTGCTAAGTCATTACTCGAGGTATATTACATGGTCACGTGAATTGTAACCTGATCGCTCATTGTACAATGCGTCCACTGATTCAGCACCTGACCAATGGGCGAGCAGCTAACAAATTAGTTATGACGTAACAAAATATGGCGGCTAATTCATGAAAATAGCTCATTGAAGAATGAATGATGTCATGTTTTGAATATAACAAAAAAAATTTTAAGTGAATAAATTTCCAACCTGATCGAAGTAAGCGCCTCCCTAGAATGCCCTGTATATCCAATATCACAATTGCGATTAAATATAAAATGTTGCTAATCCAAGAATAGTTATTTGTTGACATTTTGCCTAAATATCCATCCTGTGTCTCATCATTTATGTTTCTTTTACAGCACAATTATTTGTCTTCAATGATTTGCTGTTATAATAACTGGTGATTTCTATTCTTGAACAACTGATCTACATGATGAATTTAATATTTTATTTTAAAATAATTTAATAACTCATGTTAACGCCAGTCGACCATAATACGTGAAAGCTACCTAATAGCATCTACCTACCACTAACTAATTTATTATTTATAATATTAAGTTTTGTTAGCTAGTGAAACACGTGGAAGACAGAAACACAAGACTGATTCGAATACCGATCGAATTCGTCGCTTATGTCAGAGACTAGATTTGACCGTAGTCAAAGTCCTCGATAACATTTATGAGCTACTCCACTAAATAGTTAGGAACCAACAGTTTTAATTTAATAACATAAAAGAAAAGAAGTGTCTTTAAACTAATAAGCAGTTCATAAATAATAATAATAAGAGTTCTTAAATGTCTATGCTCAACTAGGAGTAAATTATGATTTATGACAATATTAATGACTATGTTATCTCATATCAGCTGCCGCATTTTTGAGTCGAATATCATATATTATATAGGAGAATAATTATTACGATGTTCGTAGCCGTAAGACGATTAAATCTTAGGCTGCAATACATGTAGGCCTATAGAGTTATTATTATGCTTGAGGCAAATTGGCATCGAAAGCACACCATCGCAAGATGCAAGGTAGACTGGTAGTCATAAATGCTAATTATGATAAATTGTTATAACTGCCAGCAGCAATAATTGCAAGTTGTAGGCCACGTCCTAATGTCTTGATAGCTCGACAGGCAGGACATACTCAATCAATCAAGAAGATTTTGTATAGCGCATCTTAACAATGTCTCAGAAGCGCCTCGTTATTGAGCTTAGTTTAATATATAGATGAGTCTTAAGTTTTGATTTAAAGTTGGCATATGATAGTTCATTGCTACGGATACTAGGGGGAAAACTGTTCCAAACTTTAGGACCAGATATTCTAAATCCACTCCCACCAGCCCTAGCAGTTTGAGATCGGGGGATAACTAAATCTCCACGGTTTGCTGAGTGTAGATGGGACCTAGCTAGAACCGACTGGATAGGAGTAAGATGATCACAGAGGTACTTTGGGCCTTGTTGATGCAGACAGCGATGGGTTAAAGAAGCCACCTCGCATGTGATACGTTGAGGTACACTGAGCCAGTGCAAGTCTTTTAGTGTGCTGCTGCTATGCTCATACCGATTCTGGTCATACTATTATAGTTGGGCCATGTTTAAAATGAAGTTTATTGATATTTAGTGTTGTCATTTTAAAGACACTATTTAAGATCGCCTTCGCCTAAATAGCAGAGAACCAGATAAAAATGCTGATTGTGAATAATGACAACAGCAATTATAAAGGTTTAACGTCCTTACCTAATCCAATGATGACATCAGGGACGTAACGCTTGGTTTCATAACTGTGATTTTGTTACTTTAGCCTACGTGATCAATCATGAGAGAAAGCCTAGGCCCTAAAATCATATTTAAACTGAAACAGCTATTTTCTTTCTCAACTATAGATGATAAACTTGCAGAGGCATCCTACAGTATGATTAGGCTGATCATCTGAGAGCTCCCTAGATACAATGATAATATTAATTATTAAAGCCACTTTACTTAACAAAATTAATATAAAACTGTCTCTGAATACTCGCTAGGCATCTCGCTTGATCAAAATAAGGCTTTGCAGATTGGATAGCTATATGCCCAAGTCGTAGTCTACAGCTGCATCGTAGGCGGCAGCAGGCCTACAAATCTTTAAATGAATTGATGGATTTTAGTCGATGAAATTTCGATTAAATCTGAGCGTAGCTGGCGCCAGTAATCCGCCGTATCCTGCCCTCTTTCCGGATATGTGTTGAGCACTTTATTTTGATTGGTAATTTCACATTAAATTTGAGAGAATTAATAGTAAAGGTGTAAATGAGTAGGCCCTTTGTAAAACGCAATAAATGCATTTAAAAGGCACTTCTTATCACAATCTCTAGTGCACTCCCAAATGGCAGGTTCAATGAACACATTCTGAAACGCAGTCTGCTATCATATTTACTAAAGAGCACTCAATCTATCTTCAAGTTGATCCCATCAAAAAGCTCATGCCTTTACCATACTGTACTGAAATGTAAACTTTTTATTGGGAATATAATTATATTCTGACTTCCATGGTGGTTTCCTGTTGCCTTCCTCAGTATGAAAAATTTGTAATAGTCGGCTTTTACGAAACATTTAAAGTTTTCAGTTGGTCTATTCTCAAGTTTCCCGGATACAACCGGGAATACAAGTAAACCGAATCCAGCACTTCTTATAGACTAAGTAGAAGTAAAGGTTAAGGTGCACCATAAGTATTGGCTCCTAAGTTCGGAGCCGATCCCGATCAGTAAGCGATTGCAGCACACAGGTTGCAATGTCATTAATCTGACGTAAGCAGACAAGGTCACCAGCCCCACTATCGATCCCGTGGGACCATACGCCAGACCCATGTTTAGCCTACCTCCCCCATCTTCTGAAGTACTGGTAGCCTAGTGAAGCCTACGAACTAATTGCTAGTATATAAATATTATGCTTGCAGCTATAATCAGAGGCGTAGCGAGGGGGGGGCAGAGGGGGGGACAGATGTCCCCGGGCGCAGCCCGGGAGGGGGCGCAGAATTTGGAAAAATAATTCTTTTTGCCACACAACTTTCCCTTCTGCGCCCCCCCCCCCCCTTGCAGGTGTGCTACCACGGTTGAGGACACAATCTTTTTATTATAATCTGGAATACAAACAAATTTGTCGTTCGCTTCACTCGCGAATTTTGTTCACATATTGGGTAGTAATGTAGGCAATAAGGCAATAACTGTAATGTAGGCCTATCGAAAATTGTCTAACACCCTTTGCAAATTGGATTTTCATCGACATTTCTTTTTTTATCCATTTTGGTAAAATTTTCACAATCTAGAAGATATTTTGGGTTTCGGGGGGGTGAAGATTTTTTGTTTTGTCTCCGGGCACACAAAACCCTCGCTACGCCTCTGGCTATAATGCCAAGTAAACAATCAATGCGAATTTAACGTCCGTTTTATCATCTGACGACGACATCAGGGACGTCTCCGGCATCATTTGAACTACCGCCTTGTCCACCCAAACAAGACCAGCAAAAACAAATGCTGTAAGAGGAGATTACGGTGCAGTTTCCGATTACCAGTAATCAGTTTCCGATTACCAATCAGTAAACAGTAAAAGTAGAGTGTCATAAATAAATAAAATATATTAGAAATCACTTATATCTGATTTTAATTAAAGCTAATGCTGATAAAAATAAAAATAAAATAAAAATAAGCATATAGGTCTATGATTTAAATTATGTTAAAGAAATATGTTACCGAATAAGTTCTAGAGAAATTGGTAATTAAAATTCCAATCTGCCGGAGGTCTAGTTGCACATCGGTTGTGGTACTTAGCTTCATGGCTACTTGACTTGACTCTCCATTGTCCATTCGGACCATTCCTTTTTTTCTTTTCTTTTTCTTTTTTATATTTTTATCTTATATTTTATGGTTTTTGGCTTGGCACCGTCGGACATCTCTCTTACTGCTTATCGGTTTGGCTTTTGTTCTCATAGCGCTCGATGTTGTCATGCTATGGCACAAGTGTGTTGAGTTGTTGTTGTTGCTATCGCTCTCACAGAGTCACAAGGTCTGAGGGTCATGTTCTAATCTTTAATGTCACTGACTCATCTGATTGGTTTACCTTAATTATATGGCGCACCGCTGACCAATTAGAAGTAGATCATCTGCTCAACCAATGAGCTAGGTGTTAATTGAAGCTGATTACCGATTGGTGAGCTATTTTTAGATTGGGCCACAGAGATACCATAGGATAAAAAATTTAACAGATTTGACAAATGACAATAGCTGGAGCTCAAAACCTTGGGCATTTTCTTGATAATATGGTAACACTGCAGCAAGGACATAGTGGAGAACTTTTACCGAAACGACGAGTCTCATCCCTAAAAATGTCAACAATAAATTTGATTGGCTTAAATTTTAATGTTATAATAGGCCCATTCGAACGATTGGAAACTTGCCCGCTGCGCATGCTCCGTAGTATCTAGGTCAATTATAAGGTGAATGTCAAAGTTGATAGATTCGCAATTAAGTCTCACAATATAAATGCATAGGTATAGCTTTTGCTTTCTCATGTTTCAACCAAATGATGTGATTTCGTAGGTTTATATGTAATTACATTTATTGGTAAAGGTATTTAAAATGTTATATATGTGTTGTGGTGGTCACAATTACTATGAAAAATAACATTTTATGATTAAAACTGTATATTTATCATTGACTAACTTAACTTAACTTAACTTAATAATACTGGTATAGAAAGTTATTTCTAACTTGTAGTCACCGGTTTTCATCACTCACATAGATCTAGCACAGTAACCCAATGTCATACAAAAAATACACTATTAATACAATAAAATAATGTAATGAAACTAGTCACATCCATTGATGATTCAGCCAGGAGCAACACATTTAAGCCCTGTATAAGAATACAACTTAACTATCCAGAGAAGTAAATTAACCTATATTACAAATAGTACATTAACAGATATGATTTTTTTTTAAATTTATATCTGATACGTAACTAGATACGTAACTAATCAATCAAGTGTGTATAGATAGCAACGGAACCACGGACCTCCAAGAATTACATGACTCGAACCAGTATATTATAATGTCAATGTTTATTTAAATTATAATGTTAATTTCAACAATTTCAAAAGTATAAACTGGAAAGAAGAAGAAATAAAGAAGCAAAAAGAAGAAGTAAACAAGTCAAAAGTAAATATACAATATATTCAATGTTAAACTTACCTAGATATGGATATCAGAAAATAGTAGAAATAGAAGGAACCGAGTTAGAAACCAAACAGATTATATCATTCCTGATATCTCACTAAAACCAAACATTTTAGACTCACGACCTTATGCCGGAACATTTACTGAAAGTGATCATAGACTAGTGATAACTAAATTTAGACTTGTACAAAAAGTGAGAAGAATAGGAAAATAGCAAATAAACAAAATAATTTTTGGCTCGCTTTGCGAGATGCACCTGTAGAGATTTTTCAACATCCAATTCATTAAAAATTGAGGGTTAGGGTTGGGTTGAGGGTTAGGGTTAGGGCCATGGCTAGGTTAAGGTTAGGGATCATAAATTTATGATCTGTACAGGTGCATCTCGCAATGAGAACCTAATTTTTTATATGACATTGATAAACTAAATGATGAAAATAGAAAAAATGAATTCCAATTAA
>JAQFZF010000911.1:0-15463 GCA_034695365.1 Enchytraeus norvegicus | reverse complement strand
CTCTCCATTGCTATAATAGCATGCAGTCGGTGTACATTTGCCAAGACACGCTCTAACGACTGCGCTAGCTAGCCGAATTTAGAAACGAATCCCGGCTATCTCGCCATCTGCGAGATCAATAGCATATGCTGTTATTATTTAGTAACTAACAACCAAGAGATAATGCATTTTTTTACGATAATACGAGAGATAATGCATTTTTTTAAGTCTTCATGAGAACAATGGACCCGATATTGAAACACACAAGCCAACTACAAAGATACGATTAATTATTATTAAAAGTTGTAAAGTAAAATTTGAAGTCTCTTTCCGTATCAAAGGATATCATCAGAGACGAACCAAGCTGGGACTCGAATCCGTGACATCCTGCTTATCGAGCAAGCGGGTTACCGATTACGATATCCAACCGGGAGTAAGTAACTAAATAAAATGTCGCTGTAAGTTTATGTGCGTATTATTATGTATAGAGGAATAAAAATGCGAACATAGTCAACAATACACACAAGCAGATTGTTTGATACAAGAGGATTCATTTGCAGAGATACAAGAGATACAAATGAGCGCACCCGGAAGGACTTTGACATATAGAACCACGCACGTGACGGAACCGGATTGGACGGATATAAAGAGATCCGTGAGGACTGGTCCACTGACTTCCGCTGTGTTCAGTTGTTTACAAACCTCGGTGACACAAACCAGCGTAATCAATCGAATGCTGATTTCTAGCAACATAATTAAATCTAGAAAAGCATGTAGGAACTTCTCTTTGGTGTTATTGGTCGGCCTGGTTACAGATGTTCCTCGATATTGCAACAACTGTAACGCATTCTAGACATTCGCCCACTCAAATAGGCTACACTGTATTTATTATACTAAAAGCTTTGGTTCTTTGCTTTCTCGTCTATGCATTTTTCAAGTGCGTTCTGGTGGTATATGGCTGCTTGAAAGTTGCATAATCAGATTGAGATGTCAATGAAATCGCCTTCGGGTGAGAAACCGGACGTGAAATCCCCATTGTATTGTATTGTACTGTAAAAGGCTAATAGTAATTGGTGTCGTCGTCGGTTTCGTTGCCGCACATAAGATGCAGTAACATCGAGCAAGCCAGGAATTTGAACCGAGAACCTATATTACTCGCAGTCGAGACCCTAACCGATGCTCCACACTTGTATCCAGAGCCATGTCATCTACAAGTATGTAACTTCTATTGATAAACGTTCTTGGACGTTCCTAACTATCCCGTCCCTCCATGACATGAGCGGCAAATAACTACAGAAATAAACGAAAATTAATTCGAAACATAATAAAAGTTCAAATTCTGAGTTAAACTACGTTATAGTATCTATCATGACTAAATCGGACTAATCTTTTGTCACGATAGTCCGAAAAAGATCTCAACGAGAAATCTCGATAAGGACTCGAATCCCTGCCGAAACCGCATTAGCGAAAGAAAAACTAAGTCTACGCATACAAAGCTCAACAGAAACCTAGTCAGAGGTCAACTAAATGGTGCCTGTCCAATGTCCATGATCTAGTAAATCAGTCAAAACATGTCAAAACATGTGCGATTGTCACGTGTAAGCAATGCACAAAAATAAAAATGTTCAGATTTCTAATGCAAGTAATTAGCTTCAGTTTGCGTGATGGTTGAGATTCATGACTTGCAGGTAATTAGAATCCAATGATATAAATTTAAAATTTTCACTAAATTTGGCCTACGACAGAGAAGATTAGAAGTCTATCTGATTGGATTTTTATTGCTTTTCGCTCTCATATTAAATATTTTTAGAAATACTTTGTAAAACCATGATGTGCTATCGGTTACACACGAAATGCTCAATTGAAAAATAATTACTCAATTACAACTGGGCACCTGGCATGTTTTAAGGAAAAGATTTACAGACTAATTTCAACATGACATCCAATGTAATAGAAAGCGACAGAAACCCGTCAACAGCAAAGTATTACAACAAGCTGCACGATGACACTGGAGGACCAGCCTGATTTCTAGATGGGGATGGGGACGAATTGTCAAACATGGACAAAAAATGTATGATATATATATATGATATATAGGCCCAATTTCACGGTCGCTTTCAGAATAAAATGTGAAACTAGTGGAGGGGAAGGGGGGATCCATCCCTCACCCCTAGATCTACTGCATTATGATTAACCGGCTCTGATAGACCTGTATGTCCTGTCAGGATATATATTCAACTCATTACAATCCGAATTAAACGAAGATACGTGTTACCGAAAAACATTTCAGGTAAATTTTCAGTTAGCAATTTCTCTCAGCCAACACGAAGAGAAATTGCTAATCAAAACAGTACACTCTATCCTAATATGCATTATATTTTCTATTCAGATAGAAATACAAATATTGGTTATCCATTAATCGATTTTTTACGTTTAATAAAACTTAATGTAGGCCCTACTACTTTAAATTTATTAGTTCACAATAAATAGAGAAATACCGTCTACGCAGTTTAGAGTTACAAAGATTATTTAATATTGCACAGCATATAAAAGAGCAACGTTAAAATAGGATAACCGAATTGCCTCAAATGTTCATTTGTTGTCAAATGGTCAATTTGCTATATTATATAAAATCACCTCACATAATTCTATTGTACGCACACTGAAATGCTAGGTTTACAACTTCCGGGCTATGGTTGAGCGATTGCAGCAGGACTTGTTTTATACAGGTAATATTGTTTGGCGATTTAGATTTATTTTAGATCCACTTCCGGATTACATTTTCCTGTAAGATTAACTCTCGCTAAAACTCGTCATATTACCATCATTTCTATGGCCTCATGTAGCGCCACTGAGTTCATTAATGAACAATAATAAACATGCAATAAGAACAACAACAACAAAATAAAACAACAACGTCAGGGGGCTACATCTCTCAAAACCACGGCCTAAATTATAGCGTCCCAATGTCTATCCGAATTCTATTCCGAAAAATATAACATGAGGTCTAGAGACAAGACGGTAAAAAGACAGAATAAGACTTAATTAGAATTAAGTCCATACGACCGTAACATACTTTTTTCCCTTTCATTTCAATACATGACAGCCAGACTTATTCAAATGTTTCCTTTCTTAGTTACTGTTATTTTATTTTTTATTGTTTTTATTTTTTGTAATTTTTTTATTGTAATTTATTGCGTATTTTATGCGTGTACATAGCCTCATCTAGGTTTGAACCAATGGCTCTTCAATCACCTTACGCTTACGCTTACGCTTGAGTGTACCATGCACGCTAACCACTAGACTACAGCCACTCGTATAATATTCCATATTATTCTGTTTTGAGTGCGAGTGCACTCATAATCGTGTATTTGGTTTGAATGAATATATAACTATAAATGTGCTTATTAACAAACTATTCTACTGATCTTGATCCGTGTTCTATAATAATATCATATTTATCTCTTTCTTCACCTAATTTCTAGCCTAGAAATCTTAGATTCTCTCGACATCAGTTTAATGTGCTTCATATTATTAAATAAAGATAATATTAAAAATATAATTTCCACCTCAAAATCAAAACTCGAAGTTGATAAACGTAATCGAAAAATATAATTAAGAAATATATTCATCTATTTAAATCATTGACTCTATCGTTTAATCATTTTAAATCATAAATCATCGTTGGATGCCAATTAAGCGGCTATAGCCTGACATTCACACTGAGATTAATAACTCTACTCTATTGTTCACAAATCCTGCACGTGGCAGGTTTAACGAGTTTCTTCGCACGAATCATCGACAAAACTACTACAGCAAGCACGGTTAAAATAACGACATTTTCCTGACATTTTTTTACGTTTAGAGACTTCGCTATTTGTTAGACTAAGGAGAAAATGAAGTAGTACTGTAGCTTGACGCTGGAGTTGCGCTGAATGAATAATCGTACCTTACTCAAATCCCCATCCGTAGATATATGCCAGGAATATACCAGTGAACGGTATGGTATATGCGCTCACAATTAATGCGCTCATTTCTGGCTGCAGAGCCGATTCCTCTGTTTTGTACGAAATAGTACTTGACCTATAAGAAAAGAGATTGTGGTTGCGCAACTGAATAAAAAGATAACAAAATCAGATAGATAAAAATGATATAAACATCACTACAATAACATGTTAGTATAGTGAAAAATAAACAAATATTGATAACGAATGCAGTACATCGAAAATAATGCATTTCAACTCTTGAGTCTCTGGTTTCAACTCCGAGTTTATTTTCAACATCAGACGACATAATATATACGTGTAGTTCTGCAGGATTAGCATGCTGTAATAGGTCGGCGGCGTAAAGGAGTCAGCGTTATGTAAGGTCTACCTAGCGTGAGGTCATCCAGGATGAGTGGAACAAAGAAGAGGAAAGAAGAAGAATACCGGAGGTTATTATTTGTATTATCAGCTGTGACAGCCTGCTTCACAAGAGCAGATCCTATCGACTCGCACTCGTCTATGCTGTTCAATTTAATATAAATCTGTAGTACTCCAGGCACTGAACAGTAGTCTCTGAATATAATATTGTAACACAGCCATCTGCTAGCTAATACAGTGTCCACTTCATGTGAAGAGGAAAATTTGTTAGGATTTAACGGAAGCATAAATCAAGACTCTATAAAATGGCGATAAGTAATTTTTTAATAACTTTGGAATGGCAGTTTGTTCCACAGTCTATTGCATCTGATTTCAGTGGGACGTATTTTAAGGATAAAAATCAGCGAGATTCGGATTTAACTCAGCCTAACTCTATTAAATTATTATGCTTTCATACCTTATTTTTTATCCTGCTTTGCAGAAAGGCTGATGAAGCAATTGCAACAGTGACGGATGAAAAATTCTAATGCAGTTGTAGCAATAGTGCTTGTGTACAAGCAGCTGCACATTACTCACTTTGTGAATGAGAAACTTCCGCAGTTGCATTTATCCACCAGTTGTCTACACCTTGCTTTCTCTTTCTCTGTTTCTCTATCACTCTCTCAGTCTGTTTATGTACCTCAATCAGAATTTAAGTTATTCTCATTTTTATCGTAGTTTCTTTCTCTGAAGCTTATCGTTCTCTGCATCTATCATCCAGAGCAAAGTACTACAAGTCGATCGTTACTCGCTAATGTAAACTCTATTAGCGATATCACTGAAACAATCTCTCAAGTAAATCTCCTAAATGAAGTCAGCACCTGTATCGTCACAGCGTTAGAGAGCACTCTCGCTCCTGCTCTCTTATCAATAAGGACTTGCTCGTTAAATACTTAACTATCTACCGATTAATAGCAACAACATCATCTAATGTGAACCGAATAATAAATTAACTTTTATCAAGCGATCTTCAATAGTCGAATGACATCATCTCAATATCTCATCCGACTCTATGGTTCCCACAACTAGCTAGTTGTATAATTATTTCTAAATACAATATATCTCCATTTAAAGCATAATGCTGCTATTTTCAATGACGAAAAGCAACAAAAAATAAATTATTACAGTACAAAGGTATTGGTGCAAAAGGGTGCCTATGATAATGATAATCCGTCGCAGACGCATCCTCGTCAAGATATGATATGATATCAGCGTGGTATAGACACGGCAAACCTTCCTCCAGCTTTGTGTTCGAAAATAATTCAACTACATGTATCTTCTCTCAGAAAGACCGTACTGTAGCCTACCTTAGCTGGTTATCCTACATAAGTTCCTACATTAGAATAACCAGCTGATAGTGTAGCAATAACTTGAATCATGTTTGACTCTTTAGTATTAGCATTGTCCTTGGAAAGTGATTGAGATGATAACAGAGAGGAAGGTGAAAGAATGGCTCGGTTCTTTAGGGTTATGGCCATTTTAGAATTCTGGGAAGTGCGTATTCAGAAGGAATTCTTCATTCGGCTCCGGTCGAAAAATCCTTATTATACGCGTTTAGCAGCGGGCATCCTGAGTGAAAAGCTTGATTTTGGTGAGCTAAGAGAAGTTACAGTCAAAAGAATAGCAGGTCAATTTTCTCAACAGCCAATATGCATAATTATAGTGTATTTGTCAAGTTTTAAGGTTGTAGGCTATTTTAAATCAGAAATAGCGCTCTCTTTGGCGCTCTCGATCCGGATATTCTATTAAGAGAACAACATTTTTTATTTTAGAAATGTGTTATGCCAAACGGAAGCGAATAATGAATTCTGTCTACCTCTTGAGGATACCATTGTGTCATTTCTCAGTGACTCAGAGCTTCGACAATTGTGCAGATGAGACCTCATCTACATTTTAATGTGATTTCCTCAAATGCGAGCTAGAATTAACCTAGAATGATTCACAATAGATCACACAACCTAGAATTGATTCACTACAGATTATGAAATTCCTAGTAACCCACTCTGCAGACTAGATATAAGCCTAGTCTACATTGTAAAATATAATTTAATATGTACATTTTGTACATGTTCTCGTGTAAATCGAACTTATAAATCAAGTGAGAAAAATACCTAATTACAATACAACACAATAACATGTAGATTTAACGTCCGGCTCCTCACTCGAAGGCGATTTCAGGAACGTCTCAAGCAAACTAAATATATTTAATCGCATCTGAATGATCGTTTTATACACATTTTACATGAATGAAAGCACTACGAGTCTGTTTCAGAAGCTACCTAAGCTTCTCGAAACAAAATGCAATGTGTTTGATGTCCAGTTGACGGAATTATTACGCGTGACCGATTCCAATTTTTGAAGCAAAACAGACCAGCGGCCAGTGAGGAGCAATCGACTGAGACGTAATTCCGTTAGCTCAAAACAAAAATATAAAAAAGAAAAATAGATAATTTCTCCTTCAACGGCTTCAGTTAAAGTATGAGCGATTATTAGCTATGGCGATAGAATCTTTGCGTCTTATTCAGCGTCACTTTCCCTTAAGTCATCATCAAACGAATAAATTTACGATAAATTCGCATTAATTGATTGATTTGTCATCAATTAATGTAATCAATTCGATCGTGTAATCAATTCTTGTTCTAAGTAAGAAATACGCGTATAACTTTCAAGCCATATTATAAAGCCTGTTGAGCTTCAATTAGGTTGATTCACAAGCACAGTCAGGACATATATTATATCATATATTATAACATATATTATAACATATATTATTATAACATATATTATTATAACATATATTATATCAAATAAAAAAATCATACTGCCCACAAGCGCACATTTCACATTTTCGCAATTCAAACAGTTATCAGAGGACAACGAAGCCAGCAGGCTTGTACCTTCATGGACCTAATCATATATCTCGTATATTTGCTCTAGTTTCTGAGTTGATGTACATGCACATAGAACACACTGAGCAGAGTTATTCTGAGCATAGAATACACTGAGTGAGCGAGAGTAATCCCGGTGAAGAGCATCGTGGCGGTAGATGAATTATCTATGAGGATATTCTGCATCATGATATAATCTTGTAATCTATACCAGCCTTGGACAAATAATACATCATTCATCCAATACTACAACTTAATTCTGTTATCAACCTTACATCTATCATATTAATATTCTATTATGTAGGGCCATAAATGAAGCATAGACTACGTTATCTAGATTCTAGTCTGTAATCTAGAATGGTAAATTGGAGGATATAGAATCTGCAGATGCTAGAAAAACTTGCAAAATCAAGGAGCCCGGATGCCAGGTTTTAGCCTAGTCCCACAGGTAACAGCAGGTCCAAGGTACATGTTCTGAAACACAAGTCTGCTATCACGCTCACTAATGAGCTCTCCATCGACCATCAAGATGATCCCATTAAAAAGGCTATGTCTTTTTACCACACCCAAAATGTAACCTTTTTTCTTGGGAATATATATTCTGACTTCCGATGTGGTTTCCGTTGCCTTCATCAGTATGAAAATATCTGCGTTAGTCGGCTTTTACGAAACATGTGCAGTTTTCAGTTGGTCTATACTCAAGTTTCCCGGATCTCACAGGTATATTGTTCACATGTTATTATTGCATTTATGTGTACACGCGCCATGCACAACTATTATAGTAAATAAGGGTTTAACACCCCGGTTCATTACCTGCATGACGACGATACTAGAGACTCAGGTCTTTTTGATAAATGATGGAGCCTTCATATTCCACAATGATTGGCATCGTCTCATAAAATAAGCAATATTTGCCTCACTTAAACGAATTATATGAAAAACTCTTGAGATTTCTGTCATTTTTATGGCTTTGCATTTGTCGCCTCGTCACATTCATCGCTTCGCTTATTTATTTTCTTCAAGTTTTGTCATCTCAAAATTTTTCAGAAACATCTGCGCTCACAAATGTCAGCTCTAATTATTTCGCGTCACCTTCTGTACGCACCACTTCAAAACATGTTGACCTCTATAAAATAATAAAATAAACTCATTTGTGCGTCAGCTAGTCTACAGTCTACATCCTTCATCCAGAAATCATAAGGTGCCAGATGTAAGCCAAATGCACAGAGTACTGTAACACCAAACGGATATTGTTACTACGAGATTAAATATTTTACTTCATTCAATGTCACCTTCGTGACAGAAAAGTCTGCATAAAAATATTGTTTCAATAATTTTCTGTCTATTATTTTTATCAATCAATCAGTCAATCAATGGATAAGTCAATTTTCAGCCCAGTAGTAATGGAAGTACATGTACAATACCTGCGATATTGTACTTGCTACGTTCCAGGGCAATTTCAAAATCCATTTCTTTCCAGCGTTAGTATCCTTGAACAGAATTTCTTGCTTTGGATCATATCTGATTTGCACTATTTTGGATCTTCTTCGGTTGGGATGTCGCTCAGATCGCTTTCGGGTGAGGAGCCGGACGTCAAATCCTCATTGATTTAAGTTGGTGTGATTGTCCGCAATAAGTGGACAAAAGCCTACAAGTTGTTTATTAACATCACGGATGTGAATAGTATAAAAATAAAAACTGTATTTTTAATAGTTATTATCTACATATTATATAATTGCGTAATAATTTAAATGCTACTTAAAATCTTAGAAATGCTTATTAAAATTTATATCATGCTCATTAGACCACGATTGCTCATGTTTAATTTAAGCTTATAGTTAACAGTAATGTACGGTACTGCCTTAAATTAACCATGACAACGAATTAGTCTACTTAAAATTCGTTCTCATAAGTTTAATATTTCACACTTCCAAAAATTCTATTCGATTGTACACTAACCCGCTTTACCTTTTTAAACTTCAGCTTGCTAACAGTTACTACAATTATTCACAGGGGCGGCGGCGGCGGCTCGGAAGGTACTGAGGGGGTCCACTCCCCAATACCTACCCCCATCCACCCCTAGAAAATAACTTAACGGATCCGGACGAATTGCACGGGCGGTTTAGGAGGACCTGGGAGGTCCGAACCCCTGAACCTCCGGCCAGCGCCGCCCCTTATTATTCGCCGATATATGTGAATATCACCATTGAAACAAGAAACCGAGCAAAAATGTTAATGTTACGAGTATCCACGTGATATCTAGAATACAGCTCTTTGATCACTACACGTTCAAGCTTTGTGTGTTTACTGCAAACATAATATCAACTCTGCGGGGGTTCAGCGGATTCTACTAAAATAGTAATTGATTTTGATGTTTGTAACGCTAGTTAGTATATACACCATTAGCAAAGCGGAGTTAAGAAAAGCTAGCCACAAATTAAAACAACAATTCATAGAATTTAATAATATCAGATGGTCTCCGTTGATTAGATAAGTCACCAGCAAGGGTTTCCTTGCTGGTGACTAAAGACTGTATTATTCGATCGACCTTATAATTAATTGCACTAGCGCTACTGTGGCATATCGCATGCAGCGGCGCTTAATAAATCGCCTTTATTATTAGTAGTAGTACTATTAATACTATTTCCTTGCAAGCCATCTGCAGGCCACGTCTGGTCCGTGTCTGACATCTACACTGTTTACAGTAAGTGCTAATTTCAATTTAGGTTTAACCTCCGTTTCGTCATCCAAGGATGATGTCACGGACGTTAAATATGTGAGTGACACTTGTGGCCTTGATCTCAATTCACACACATTCTGTGCTTCGACTGCTTGACTAATATGTACTTGTGTCATGTGATAAATAAATAAATTCCTGTGATGCCGATATAAACTGTCGTACACAGCGTTTCTCAAACTGTGAGTCGCGACCCACAGGTGGGTCGCCGACTCCTTTCAAGTGGGTTGCCGAGGTCTCAAAAAATATTTTTTAAAGTATAGGCCTAATTATTTTAGTACAAGCCTATTAGGATCAAACTCTTATTTTCGTATGCCTATGAAGATTTACACTTTTCACGTACGTCTGATTTCGTATGACTTACAAGTTACACATTCTATGATTTTGAAAAACCCTAAATAGCCTATAAAAAATCCATATAGAAATGCTTAGTGGGTCGCGACTAAACTATTATATTTTTAGTGGGTCGCGATCCCGATGAGTTTGAGAAACGCTGCCGTAACAAAGCAATAATAGCTTTATTAGTTTACATAAATATATACTACACTTTATTAATACGTCACATTCCGCGCTAAAATAGCAATTTATAAATTGGTATTTTAAGTAGCTTTGCTAAAATAATACAGGTTCACGTGAAATGAAGCAAAAATCGTTTTCATTTCCACAGATACTGAAGGAACGAAAACTGAAAAGATATTGATTAGGCATATGCACTGAGAATGATGACCCCAGTACTCAGAATAAGAAGTTGACTAATCTCGTAAAGTGGAGCAACAAATGCCTTAAATCTCTATTCCCTTTCATTCAATTATTAAACTACACAAAGAAATTATTTGAGAAACATTATTGTCTAACCAAATCTCACAAAGCGCCTAATTATAACATTACTGTAGCAGTTGTATCATGTTCTGAAAGACAGAGTTACAGAATTGAGCACGATAAGTTGATTATTCCATAATTACAGGGCAATAGGTAGAGACTCGATATTATAGAATAGACCAATTAACGAGCGCTTTACATCAGAATCCATCTATGTCCAGTGCTCTACCACATCGCACATCCAATGCGACAATTCTTGCACAAAGTTGACCTTCTCACTCATTAGTGAGCACACCATCGATCAACTCAAAAAGTCCATCCAATCAGGAAGGTTCGCCTTTACCATACGTAACGATGCCTCTATAATGATTCCCCCATGATGCCCTGGTTCAAGGGAAATAAGTGCTTCTGAAGTAGATTGCCCATGCCTTTCGCAGTGACTGTATTAATCGGCTAATAAGAAACACGTAAGAAACACGTATAGCTTTCGGTTGGTCTATTCTCGAGTGCCCGGATCCAGAACGAAAATATCAATATAAGAATGCTTAATTGATTGTAGGACGAACATGTGACGAAAAGCATACACAATGTATTCACTTCATAATAGTGTAAGGTGCAAAATATTATCCAATTATTAAATTGGATAACATAGAGTGAGGTTGGCGACCTCACCGTCAGTTTGATGACTATATCACCTGTGCCCTGCAATCGCTCAGGATCAGAATCTCAGGATCCTCGCCTACGTTCGGTAAAGTATATGGCACACAACCGTTACCGTTTTAAAGGTTCACAATGGATCACTACTGATTCTGAACTCCAAGGTTGGAGCTGATCCAGTTTCTAAGCACTTTCAGCACACAGGTGATATTTGTCATTAATCGAGCGGCCAGGTCGCTACATAGGCCTCACTTACAATCCATTACACCAGACCATCCATGTTACCTTCGCAGTCTTCTTAAGCGCGTAATCAGTGCGTCATCCACCACGCACTGATTGCCTTCTGTGTATCGTAAATTTACAACTCACAGGTATTGTAGTGTCTACTGATACTTGAGAAAATAATAAAAATATTCAAAACTTTCATTTAAATTTGAGCAATTTTTAAAATTCTGAATTATATTTTCTGCAGCATCACATTCTATTTTACGCTTATATACGAGAAAAATACCACACGGAATAAACATTAATTCATTAAGCTGCTCATTATTGCTAGATAAATTGGTTGATTAAGCCGGCTCTATCTCTACTTAAAATCTCATCATTATTTCACTATTAACAATTTATCATCTCGACCGTCGCAGGAGTATATTCGGAATTGTGTCCCTTGCTGGGCTGCCTAGTCGGTAACATACTGGCCTATCAGGCCTGTCAAGTGGCCTCTGGTTAAACGGATCCAGGAAGATCCGTTTCTGACAGGGTCAGTCCGAATCGAGAATACACTGTTAGCTCAGCCTCTGCAGCAGCTTCTCATTAATCAGTCGAGGATTTAAAGTCCGGTTCTTGCCCGAAGACGATGAGAGTGACACCAAGCAGAATATGCACCTACACTACAGGCTTCTAGATGCAGCAACTGCACCAGTTTTTGTTGCTACAGTTTCTATATAAGTGTAACTGCCGCGTACATTGACATTTGCTAATTTACAACTGTATGGCCAGATTGCAGCACTGGTTCTTTCAGCTCATTTGTGAGACCTATCCGTCCTGCTTCACGTACAAAGAAATGAATTAAAGCAACGTCTGTTGAATTCTACATTAGACTCGTTGCGCAGAAACACCCGTGATTAATGAAAAGATAGGAACCCGACAAGAAAAGTAACTAAAAAATCAATTCTAATTATATCCAGTTATAGCTGATTTTACTGATTGTGACATGACGTATTTGATAGGATTCTACGATTGTCACCAATAGCACCGAATATAGTGATCCAGATAAATTAACTATTTCGTCCCATTGTAACTTAGAACTCAGCTTAACGTGAGACTTTCCTTATCTATAAAGAGGCCTACGCAGAGATAAAATTGAAATTAAACAGATTTACTACTCCTACATCAGTCAAATGTATCCTAACAGTTTCTCCTGGAAGAAAAACAAACGACCCACGCATCTGACTGACAAAATCTAAGATTTAGACCACAGAAACGTGGAATTAATTAAATTCTATAAAAATACACCTACTGTTGCAACAAATGACCGGAATCATTTTTTAGAAGAGAATATGGTGAGGGTGAATAATAGGCAGTGACAAGCTGAACCCGCCTATCTAGATGGCGATGAATGTAATAAAAGCTTTTTCTTTCGCTATTTCTTGTTACCATTCCAAAGTACCTCTGATATATGTTACACATTGGAAAGGGCGAAAATAAGGGGAGCTGGAGAGGGCTCAAGCCCCCTCCAGACCAAATTGGGTGGGTCCTGTAATTCGTCCAGATTCGATGATTTTTTTATTATAGGGCGGGGGGGGGGCAGGGGTGGATTCAACATGTGTTGAACTCGGCAGTCTCGACGTTACCAGGTCATCAATGGGTAACGTTTCGCACACCTCTTTTTAGAAAAATATCTGAACCGCATAAGTTAAATTTTCATGACCAAACTCTTTTTGCTAAACCGTTCAATTTCTCAAATAAAAACTACATTTTCCTCAAAGCTATATTATTTATTCACAGAACAGCTAAAATTGATACGTAGGCTATTTTACTTTCTTTTTCGTATTATTTATTTTTCTCTTGGGGGGAGCCAAAGTAACCGACCGCACCTTACGCGCTTCCTCGGTGACCGACAGCACTTTGCGCGCTACCCCGGTGACCGTTTTACGCGCTTCAAAAAATTTGAGCCCCCTCCAGCAAAAATTCCTAGTTGCGCCACTGCACATTGGCAAATATCACGCCAAATTTAGCGTGAATAAAATCTAAAAATCCGATAATTTGCATATATCAATGAGAGACCTCTTTTATTTTAGCAGAGGCTCTCAATAGCTTCGAAGGGGTTTAACGGGGTTTGTTTTCGCGGCTCATTCAATCTCGTCGATCTCGATTAGATGGGCCACGATTCATTCCTTTCTTACTGAAAGGGTCTTAGTAAAACTCACTGGGCTGTTTACACCCCGGGTAGATTACAATTCGGTAATCCTGGTTACGGCGGTCCCAAATTCCAATTCACGTCCGATTTTCTTTAAATATATACCAAAAGCGTAAAATGACCATACAATTAAGTATTAACCTATACAATTAACCTACAATTCACCATAATCAGTAATATAATCAATCAACAATTTGTTATGTTTACAATAAGAGCTTACATGATTTAATGTTATGCCACTATTTAATACAGGAGCATACTTACGTGTGCCATCGAATCTGGTGGCAATGGTGTCTAGGAATGTGTTCTGAGGGGCGAGTAATCCTTTACGTGCCGGCATCCTCCACAGAGTATCCCGCGGTCACTGATTTTATTAATCCAAGTCTATGCCTCAAGGTTTAGTAGTCCTATATTACGGGAAAGAATGTCCATATAATGTCAGCAGTGTTTCAGATCATCACAGTCATTAATAGGCTATCACATAATGTATATCATATACACTTTACCTTATGTTTATGCCAATGTTCGGTAAGTTATTTAGTTCTATCGCGATAGTATAATACGTTGGTTTACCAAATCAGGGATCGTCTCAATTGTGTTCATCAATGAGCACGCCTGGACGATTCACAATGATCGAAACGAGGTAATCTTGGTATAAGGATTTGGCCTATACCTTCCTTTATAAGATCTGATTTTTGTTCGCTGTACCCCAATAACTATTATGGGCCTTGTAGACTACAGCTGTTACTGCCGAGCCTGTTGTGAACTTATTTAATTATTTCGTATTCTATCATCCCAATTTCCCATGAACAGAATTAGACCTACTAGTTGATTTCTTTGCTTCCGTATTTAACTGTCTCCCATTTTGTCTGCACCTTCTCTCACCTGTACCATAAAGATTTAATATTTCACTTGGTCTGCGGGTGAATTAGTTCAATAGACCGGCGCATGCCTCTTGAATGGGCGACGTCGCCATATGGCTCAATTAATTCCATAACCACACGACAGTGCTCTCTATACACGGCTTCAGCGCAGGTATCGTAAACCGTCATTCAATATTGTCGGCTTCCGTACGATCAATTTTATCGTTCTACTGAAAACGCGTATCCTCTACAAATTCAATATTTATTTTCGTCGTAATGTCTACAATTTCTGCAAATATTATAGAACAAATATGCAATGTATATAAATATTTAATATTTGTATACATTTCAGTCACACATGTTTGCATTAACTTATTCAAATAATGTCATGTACATTGTTCAATCGTAACTTAGCAATCCATGGTAACTCATTTGTAAACATTAATTTTAACTAAATATATTAGAACCATTTTTGCTAAGCAAAAAACCCAATAAAGAAATATTTTACTATAAGTAGTCTTCTCTAAAATAGATTATGTCAATGACAGAACCGGCTGCGCAACAACTACACAGCCTTCTCATTACGACTCACGAGTTCTTGGACCATATCAAGATTATCAAGATTATTAAATGGACCATATCAAGGTTATCAAGATTATTAAATGGACCATATCAAGATTATCAAGATTATTAAATGG
>JAQFZF010000910.1:0-15465 GCA_034695365.1 Enchytraeus norvegicus | reverse complement strand
GGTTCGACTCTGAGGCCACCCAAACAACAGATCTACACAATAGGCAATTAGTCAACTCCACAAACTGTTTCATACTTGAATATTAACAACGTTAATAGTATTTACCTTGTTACCTTGTTTCCATCACCACTGACTCCTGGTGGTGGACTGATGTACGAGTGATCTCCAGCTGTCTCTCTGCCGTACCTCCTCCTTCAGTTGCCCGAGCCCTAGATCTGTCAACTCTTGTACCCCATCCATGCATCTAATTCTTGGCCTCCCTCTCCTTCTCTTACCTTCTCCAGTACCAACATAATTAACTTCTTCTGGCCTTCTGCTCTTAAAAATTTGACGTAAAGATGTATTTTCTTTGTAACACCTTTATATTTCCTGATATAGATCATTGAAAATTTCATTGATACAATAAATATTAATCCGGTCATCTGAAATGTCAAATTGATAACCCTTTAGAAATCAATTAGCAGAATCATACAATATAACAAACTAGAGGCATCGGAGCCAAAGATTAACTAATCTTCTCGTAATAGAACTGCAGACGTCATGTTTGAAAGTCCACAAGGAAACCACTAAGCCAGAGAGACGTGGAACACGATACACGGAAAATATAGTTCTAAAGTCTATATATGTAATATTTATTTATTTATTTATTCGTTTATTATAACAATACACACTACACAGATCAATGTTGCACGAGTTATCGAAAGTATGCGTGAACGGAGATAAAGGCCAGAAATGGCACTTACATATTCCGATTTAGCTAAAATACACTATGTTTCCATCACAATAATACACGATTTGGAATATTTGTGCTCACAAAATGGACAATATTATGTTCTAAATGTTCGTATATCGTATCAGCTTTATAAATAAAATTGATTTATTAAGTCTTGCTTTGATAAAATATCTACATAGGTTAAAAACGTTACATTTCAATTCCTTCATGAACCTAACAGAAGAACATATGACAATTACGTAATACTTCAATACAAATAGTCATATAGTATAGTTTATATAGTTTAAAATATAGTTTATTTGCACCAACTCAAAGGTAAATAGTATTACAGATACAGAAAAATAAGATTAACATAATCGAACATAAATAAATACGAACATAAATAATACATAAATAAAAACGATTGAAATAAAATAAATTTAATCATCAGTACTACAATACTCGATGCTTCAATAGGCTTACATAACTACAATGCGAGAGGAATGCACTCTCAAAGTATCTCCAAATGTTAAATTTTGCGTGATATTTATAATCCGTAGATTTCAAGCAATATAGGCCCTATCTACCTATATCTCAACATGCATCCACCCTATTCAGATATAATAGGCAACAGCAATTAAAGGAAATAAAATGTCTATGAATTTTGCTAAGCTACTACATAGGCCTACTGTACAATAAAAAAATGTAAATCAAATCGTAAATTGTTGACGATTCCTAATTATGACCTCGAAAGCAAAAATCGTTTCATATGATGTCATGACACGCAACGCTAGCCGTAGAGAGTTATGGAGGAATTGGACTCCCAGGACCTGCCACTTGGCAGAGCACTAGATAGAAGCAAAATTCGAAATCTCTGGGGAGAGTAAGACTAGTACAACCTACTTCTATGCCCTTCTATTGAAGATGAAGAGGATTATAATATACAGGTTGCGTCAAAAAATTGAACCCGCTACGAAATTCTTTAATAGGTCTAATTTATCCATCTGGAATCTGTTTGTAATATAAAATTTTTGGATCATTCTGGATCCAATTTAACACCTTTGTGCTATATTTCATTGAAATATTTGGTCTAGCAGCTGAGTTATACACTTTTTGCACATCCACCATTGGTATAGAGCTTTCTTAGCTAAATTTGTTAATATATTCACCATCTAAAGTTTTTGTGTAATGTAAATTTTTGGGATAATTCAGGGTCCAATTCAACACATTCGCGCCACATTTCATTGAAATATTTTGCCTAGCAGCTGAGTTATACACTTTTTTGCAAATCATATTATGACATTAGAACTTTCCAAACCAGAGTATAATACACAGCACATCAAATCTGAAAAGTAGGGTTGCAGTGCCAAAAAGTGAATAACTCGGCTGCTAGACCAAATATTTCAATGAAATTGGGTACGAATGTGTTAAAATGGATCCTGAATGTTCCCATAAATTTATAATACAGACTCCGGATGGCTAAATTATTAAAGAAATTCGTTGGGGGTCCATTTTTCTTGGCGCACCCTGTACAGTATGGGATTAGCTTGACGTAATCGGATTGGAATCTATGGAACATCACTGAATGTTAAGGAGCTTACTAGATATCAATCAATCAATCAATGAGGATTTAACGTTCGGTTCCTCACCCGAAGGCGATGTAAGGGATGTATGTCTCTCTCTCTCTCTCTATCTCTCTCTCTCTTTCTCTCTCTCTCGCTGTAAGGATTAAAGGGAATTACTGATGACTAAAATAGTATTGAAAGTAAAATACTAGATCTAATTTGAGGCAGATGAGACAAAATTATATGCATTACTTTTCATTTCCTTATATTTCACTCCAAAGAGAAGTAGAATGTATTTTACAGTTAATCATTTAATATCAATTCTAGACATTGCATAGATTACGGATGTAATTTCACAAGAGGCTGTCTCAAAAAAGTTTAAAAAAATTAAATCTGTACAGCAGAAATTAATGTCAAATGTCCTTCGGATTTATCTAATACAATATTTAAATTAGAAGAGAATTGGTCATCAGAACCTTAACTCAAGATCATCTGCTGGAAATGTTTCAATAAAAATATCACTTTTGTGAAGCCAAGTGAGCTTAGGCTCTATATAGCATTGGTGCCATTACATAACATTAACCCATCATCTTTAATTAAAATTAGCAATATGCATTACAGAGTTCAAAAAGGTAATAACATTTTTTAAATTCAGAATATTCTAGTTCAAACAGAACATATGAACATTTACATGTAAACACATATGTATATCCATCATCAATCTATCTAGTCTCTTCTACATGAAAGATAATGCAAAAATAGCTACAAAGAGTCAACTTCAACTTTAATGGTGTGCTCGTTAATGAGTACACCATTCAAGTCACGTTGTTCGAGTCAAATTGATCCCATCACAAAGGCTTTGCCTTCACTACACCTAGAATGATGTCTTTCTGAAAAGGAAATTAGGGTTTCCATGGTGATTTCCTATTTCGACAGTGGTTGACTTCTACGAAACACTGCATCTTTCGGCTGGTATATTCTCGACTGTCTCATATTCAACATGCATTTAATTGTTTTTTAAATAAAATTATGTCTACGTACCCTAAAAGCGTCATTGAGGGCGCTATAAATGATAGGGTTGACGAAGCTGTTCGCCATGGCGAGCCAGTGTACACAACAGTAGAGCAGAACATAGAAGTTCTGGGTGGTGATCTGACTGAGCAGGTCAGCTGAGGCATTGAAGTCCAACACTAGGGTGAAAATGTGAAGAGGAATCCAACAGAGAGCAAACAGTAGAACGACTGCTGTTAACACCTTTATCATCTGCGCGAGAATGATATAACAGCGAAACATTTTCACGCATTATAATTGACTTCGGGCTGGGTGAATGGTTGGATGGTTTCATAATAGAACACTGAGAGAGAGAGAGAGAGAGAGAGAGAGAGAGAGAGAGAGAGAGAGAGAGAAATCATGAAATAGTAACCGACGCAGATTTAAGGGGGAGGGGGTTGCAGGGAGCCGTGCCCCCCCCCCCCATAATTCTGGCTGATCCGAGAGCTAGAACAGTTTTTTATGATGATAAGTCATTTCCAGGCTGGGCCTAAACTATGGAATGATCTACCAGTTAACCTTGGAGTTGATTCGCAGTCTGATAATAGCTTTAAAAAAGAATTGAAAACTCATATTTTTAAGCGATCTTTTCAGTAATTTGTTTATCTAATGCATATGAACTTCAGTTATTGGTATATAATTGTGCGCATAATGTGTGTGCTTTCAATTGCGTGTTTAGTGACTTAATAATCGACATTGCACCAGTCCTGTAGATCTAAAGTATTATTATTAACCTAATCTTGTAAAGTATAGAGATGCTTTGGCATGATATACTATATTAAACATTAAACGTTATTAAAGTACCTATTTTGGACCCTTGACACCGCTAAATTTACCTTGATTTAAACCTGGCTCCCTTGCGCAAAAAATGAGTGTTAATAAATAAATTTGGTCCTCCCACTCAACAATTCCTAGATCCGTCAGTGAATAGCAGTGTAATATAATTATTGAAGATTGGAGCAGGTCAATAGTCGAGGGAATTCTAAAAACAAATATCTCTGCCGGCTGAATGAAGAGAAGATATTGGATTTTACTTTGAACAAGGACGAGAATATTCCTCAGGGAATTCAAACACAATACGGACAATCGCTGAGAATACAGGACCATTTTTAATTCAATCTTTCTACTTTAACTCAGTATAAATTTCAATAAACTTGCAACATGGATGCGGCTGAGTGGTCTGAGACATGGCTATTGTGGATTCTAGACCAATTGGTCGATCACATTTCAGACTAGCAGAGGTCTTGCACATCTTTTGTGTCCCATGGAAGGCTAGACTACTTCCCCTTTACTGTTAGAAAAATCGCTTCTGAGATAATCAAATACTAACCTACATGTAGTATTAGAGAGGCGCTATAAATTGTCATTTTGTAGTGTATTGCATTGTGTAAACTTTTAGACACATAAGAGCATGATTGACCAGCTTTTATGTCTATTAATACAAAATACAGATAATTATACGGATAACCTACTGAGAGCGGCGCCCGAAAAATAACTGTGATAAAAAAGAAAATGTTTAGAATAAAAAGGAAATGTATGTCATGATTTCCGAAGCAAATCGCTGGACTAGCCGGCGACTTACAAGGCCATGAAACTACCGGCAATTAATCCTCATGTAATTCTGCACGACCTTGAGAATCTGCGAGTGCCATTCTGGACAACCATTGCCGGAGAATTGAGGGAAATATTGCGGGGGAGTGGAGGGCGAACCCACCAAGTTTAAAAAGTCGAGCACTATGAGTGTATGAAACTAAAGTTCCTAAGATAACCTTGATATTGTCGTCAGATTATGAACCGGACATTAAACCGTTATTTGATTTGATTTTGATTTTAAAGTCAAAGCTGGTACAGGCTATAAAATAACATTTTCATCATACAAATAGTCAATATCCAGAAAACAGATCCAGGTATGAAGTTCCATAGGTAGGAGGCTTGCACAGTGGTCTTGACTCATGATAATTGGATGAAAAAGAGAGTTCAAAGAGATAGGTCTTCAACTGTTTGTGAAACTGATCATACAAGAGAGAAGGTAGAAGATGTGACTAATAAGATGGAGTACGAAACGTGGAGGGCAGGGAGTTCCAGAAGGAAGGTGCGGCTCCTATTGAACATGATCTTTGTTTTAAATTTGACCGAATCCACCCATTTGAATTTGCTCCACTCACGCATTAATCTTGTACCATTTGAATGCCTAGCACGTATCCCGAACAAATGACTACAAACACTGCCATATCCTGGTGATGATAAATAATCCACATTTTAACCGAATATCTTGCAATTGACGGCATCTTATTGTCACTCCAGTGAGGCATTTCAATTCCAATGTTACTATTAATTTAAGAAAATATCTTTCACGTCATAAATATGACTTGTAACAATAATTCAATGTGGGAAAGTCTCACAGCAGAGGACATTGTTTATTTTAAAATAAAAATTAAAGTTTATATTAAAGTACAGAATACTTAGTGCGAACAGCACAGAAAAACATAAATTACTGAAAAATGCACTACATTTATCGAGCGACCTCGCTAAAGTTTCAGTCTATTAATGTACTATCCAAAATACAGGTATGAAAATCAGCTGAACCGATTGCACATCAATTTAGAGTCCGACTCGGGTTCTATTGGTTCACGGTTCAATCCCAGGGCTCGCCCGTCACTTATTTAGCCGTTAGGCCGCGAAATTGACGTTAAATCGGCTATATAGAGCTTTAGCCTTAAGTAACAAATCAATAAAACAGTAGAAAATTGTCGGAGTAGTTTTACAATTCACCTTGAACTCATTTTTGCACTTCAGGGGTTAGATTTTCGAAGTTCGGACGAATAAATTTAATATCAATGCTATTACGTCAATAAATTAATGTTAAAATAAATTTTTAAAAGTAATGCATTTTTTTCTGTGACATTCGGTCGGTTCGTCGATTTGACAATCTGGCATCACAATCTTGTAGATTAATCATGGAATAGAAAATAAGAAATAAAAACACAAAAACAGCAATTAAGCAAAGAAACTAGCATGTGCGTCTGTCACGTGTAAATATATACGGAAATTTTTTTTTTTTAATTTTGCTAAATATAGCTAACAAAATGAGCATAATTTTTCAAATGAAGGCGTTCGACAGATTTGATTTTTATCAACATCGTCTATTTCAATAGTATGAGTTTACTCAGCTCAAAAGGTCAAACGACAGCATACAAAGATCTCTCAAATAAAATAAAAATATCACACTAAAAACAAATAGCTCTCAATAGTATCAAAAATTCTCAAATAAACTCAATTAAAAATGACTCAGACATGATCTAAACAGCGCTGACTAATATTGACAGTGTCATTGACCGTCAGGATCCATTCAAATACCAAATTACGCCATGTAATTTCGTCATGTCATACACAGATCAGGAGGAATTGTAAAACAAAATTAATGTGAGGCTATTGTACGGATGAATTGTGTGACATTTTATAACTTAATATTAATCATATGAACGTTGGAGAGTTTTATATTTGTTCACAGTTTGAATTCGCTGCACTTGATAACTTCGATATTAAAATTGAGCTGCTATTTATCAATCCAGTGTTCCAGTGAAGGATTTAGGAATTTTTTAGCTGGAGCCTAATTTTTTACATACATTCCTTTTGAGGGGTCAGGCTAAATCGAGGGTCTCTCGGGGGGGGGGGGGTGGAAAGAATCCAAGATTTGTATTTTAATTGAGAACATTGTAGTAATATTTAAATCGAGGGAGGGGCATGACAGTCTCTCTCGATTCTCCCCCCCCCCCATTTAAATCCGCGCCTGCAATGCTATCAACCAAATGGCAGTTCCTAGAAGAAAGGCCCATATAAAGGAGCGCTCTGACTCATTGATGAGCATATCATAGTTCAAATTGTAGTAAGTGAACTAGTTGCTTTGTCACCGAAAACTATCCCTTTCTGCATATTGAAATATATAGATTTCTGAGGTCATTTTCCGTTGCATTCTTCAGTAAGGTAACTTCTAATCGTATCCAATCAATCTAATCTTCAAGTGCATGACAAATAAAAATAAAATAACCTTGTGCGCAGTAGATGATAGAAACAATTCTGTGGAAATATGGAAAGCCATGATATATTGCTACGTGACAGGACATACTAGGCACGCTACGACAATATTACATTACCACCGATTAGGCCCTATACTGCAAAAAAGAACAGTCGTTGTGACTGAATTTCAGTTGACAGCTCTGCGACCTCGCTACCTTTCATTCCCATTTAATTGCTATAAATTGGACTATTATCTCTTTAGAGTCTTAAAAGGTGGTGTTTTCTACAGTCTATATTTATGGACCAGCTGCAACGGTCATTAGCTTCACTGCACTTCTGGCCAGTGTGGGAATTGTGAAAAATTAACTGGGAGGAGGTCAAAAACATTTTGGGGTCCATAATATTTTGCTCGCCTCCTTCACAGTGTTTGTTCCCTTTATTAGCCTACAATGTTAGGAGCTGAGCGAGTGAAACTTTTTTATACGCTTCTCTCTCGATATTTGTGAATATTTTGAAAAGAAATGGGTACCACCCCCTCCCTCCATCCTCCGGCAATTCGCACTAAGAAAATCAGGTCAGCTTACAAGAGAGAAAGAAATTAATAGAAATTAAGAAATATATAAAATTCAAGCTCACCGTGACATGCGTCAAATATAATTCTATTAAACTGCTTCTGACGTTAATTATTGTAAGTACTTTAGAATTTTCTGTAATCCGTAAAGTTCTACTAGGAGCTTTATCATACAGTGGTAGATTAATCACATTAGTGCCTTGAATTTGTCAAGCTCCAAGGTTTCAAGAATTGAGTTTTCACTTATGGGGCGTCCATTCCTGTATTTTCTTAATTTCTCTTGAATATTTTAATTAAATAACTGTAGACATTTCTATTGCATTTGTGCTTGTTTGATTAAGGAAGAAATATAATAAAGAATGAAGTTCTTATTTTATTTGTTCATCACATCTGTCAAGTAGAATGGCTTCAAATTAACCGACCCACGAAGGGATAGAATGGTTGATTTGCCCGTTGTACATCCGAGCTTTTATTCTCTGATCGAATTGACCGGGAATAGAACCCGGAACCTTCTGTGCAAATTCGACTCAAATTAGCCGCCGACGCACTAACCAATGAGCAACGAGTATTGACGTTCCCTGAATGCAAGAACCATGAAATTGAAAATTAACATCTAAAACTTTAGCCCATAAACATACCTACCGTGAAATTGATAGCTTTGAACAGTAAATTACTGAATATGCACAAGCCGAAATATAGACTAATTTACTTTAAAATAAATTTTAGTCTCGAATGATCCATTTCGTATTTACGAAGCTAAGAAATCAGTAGGCCTATTTACTCGTTCAGAGATGATAATATCATGCTTTGAAAATTTCCTGAAATCATATTATTACAATGTGATTTGCAAAACATATTGACTTTGTCAGTCTACATTTTAAATCTCATCGGAGATAGCCACATTATACGATACGCGAAATGATATTAAATTCTATATAAATTTTTCAATATTACATTATTAAACTATATAGAACTTATGCGTCAGTGATTTTAGTCCAAGGTTCAGATTGGTCAAGCAACGAACAAATATTTGTTTACCCCGAGTGTGAAAATTAATGTGAAGAGCTGTGTGTGTTTTTTAAAACGATTCATTAAGAACGGAATGAATCGTGGCCCGGCTACTCGAAATCGACTGGATTGAAAGAGTCGCTAAGTAGACCGCATAAAACATCTGCAGAGCTATAACTAAGAGACAATAAGAGGTCTCTCGCTGATCCCGATTATGCAACGCAGTCTGTCTGTCGAAGCCATTAATGAAATCAGCTCCACCGGGGTCCGTCGGCCCTTAATTTCATATTTGTTAGTCCATTGGACAACATAATTAATTATTTTGTGAATTTTTAACTGTATGATAAATTAATTAATAAATTAGACACACCGATAATTAAGTAGATTAATCAATCAATCAATCAAACAATTAAAGCACCGGGTACAAAAAACCTCTTTGACTTTATTCTTTGATCTGAACGGGTTAATGTCACCCTAAATCAGTATTAATAAATTAAAACGATCAATTTTAAAATACATCGATTAATCATACAGATCATAGTTGTGAAATACGTATTTTATGTATTTTTTATTAATGCATGTATGTTAAGTGTATTTTATTTCTACGTTGCTGTAGTTCAACTATTTCAAGTATTTTATTTATTTTATATTTTTAAAAAAGCATGTATTTTACTATATTTCATTTCTACTTTGCTGTATTTCACAACTAAGATATAGATTGGTAACCTACCTTTTTCTTCGACCTGAGTTGCTGAGTTGTACAAGGGTACAACAAACCTTTTAATCTTATTATTTGATCTAAACGGGTTAATATCACCTTAAATCATTTTCTTAAATCATTTAGTTTACATCAATGATATATCTCTTGCCAGTCAAGGAAGGATCTCACTTTTTGCTGATGATACTAACATATTTATTGTAGCTAATGATGTATGCACTTTATTTAATGTAGCCAATGCAATTGCTGATGATATTTTCAAGTGGACAGTGTCTAATAAATTATCCATTAATTTAGAAAAAACGAACTATATGTTATTTAAACCAAATAAGCATGCAGCTAGTTCCATTGAAAATATGAATCTTTCTTGTCATATTAATAATCATCATTTAACTAGAGTTAGTTGTGTTAAATATCTTGGTGTTTGGCTTGATGAAAACTTAAATTTTAATGTTCATATTAATAATTTAATTAAAAAGGTTCGAGGCTTGACTGGTATTTTATATCGTAAAAAATTTGTGCTTGGTCCTCAGTGTAGAAAGCAATATATACTAGCATGTCTTTTTTATAATATAAGCTTAATAATAGTAATACTTTTGGTTTAGGTTTAACGTCGGTTTCCTTATCCAGGGATGATGTCCAAGACGTCATACATAATACATTAGTCATGTTATCGGATATATTGTTGAATTTAAATTATCCATGGAATAAATTCTATAATTAACTATGAATAATAATTGTTTCATTCATGACACGTTATAGTTTTTATTTTATCATAAAGGTGTCCTGCTCGATGGCGGAAAGGTCCCTCAGGAAACCTTAAAACCACTTAATTGCTTATTTTGATTTACATTTTCTAATAGCATATCGTGATTGTTTGTTCTCTGTTCACTGATGACGTATAAATGATTGCATTATTGTGGTTTGAAATAAAATAACTAACTAACTAACTAATATAATATAATTTGAGACGTCCCTGACATCGCTTTCTGATGAGGAACCGGTTGCTAAATCCTCATGTATTGTATTGTATTACATAGACGATTCATTGTCAAATAAAATTATCGGTTCAAATTTTTGTATAGAATTTTGTTGATGATTACATACAGGGTGAGTTTTAAAAATCCCCCCACTAGCGAAATCGCAATAATTTGTCAAAATTAAAGATAAGATAGGGACTGCTAAGGGAGGAATTTTTACATCTAATCGCCAAACTTGGTCAAAATATATTGATTATTTAAAAAGTTACAGAGTTCCTACGACAAAGCCAAAAAACCGTATTAACAGAGCTTATTCAAATAGCCATGGTACAATTAGAAAAGTCCGGGGTACGTCAAGAAGGATTAGTAGCCACCAAACTCACCTGACATCAACCCTCTCGACTACCACGTCTGAGGCGCTGTTCTTGAGTAGTTCAAAGTGTACACTCCAAACCTAACTGACAAGGCTGAACTCCAGACTGTGCTGGAGGAAAACGCGGAAGACTTTCCACAAGATACTATCGACCTGGCTCTGCTAGCATACCGGAAGAGGCTACAGGCGTGCATTCGAACTGTTGGCAGTCACTTTGCACATTTACTTAAAATAGAATCGAAAACATCAACAAACTGCCCTTACCGGGCCCAAAATTAGGCCTAAATTTGAAAAAAATGACGGCCTGTTGAACAAGCTTGGCAAATTTGGTTGTTTATTACTTTCCTCGTAGAAACTCTATAACTTGTATAATAATGATTATTTGTTGACAAAAGTTGGCGGTTAGATGTCAAAATTCTTCCTCTATAAAGGCCTACAAATAGTTTTGGCATATCTTTAGTTTTGACAAATTTATTGAGATTTCACTGGTGGGGGGAGGGGTATTCTTTAAACTCACCCTGTATAGTTACTGTTACGCCAAATAAAAATCATGTTTCTGTATCACTAGTAGGCCTATTAGTCTGTGATAAGAATAATTAAATTCTGAAATTCCGGAACAGGAAATCTCAATCACGGGATTGAATTCCGGTCGTTTTTTGGTCCAGCACCCGGGATTCGGAATTGGGAACCATAATTTGGGGCCAACAATTCTGAATTTAAAGTTGACTCTATCGTCGCCACAATATAATATAATATATCAAATTGAAAATCTTTCTCGGGCACGACTGAAGAATGCGTACTCACATAACTATTAATTAACTGTCGCCAAGTAAAAACTAGAAGCCCATCAAACTATTTCACTAAAAGTTTTCTGAACAGGAGGCCAATATTATCATTAATAAAATAATTTTCACTTAGGCATACTATATCCAATGTGTAGGCCTAGGCCTGTGCTTTTTTCTATTCGTATATTCTCACATTCTCACATATGACGGAACGCACATGCCAGTTTCTTTCTTAGTTGCTGTTTTTGTGTCTTTTGTTATGTTATGACTCTTCATGATTAATCGTACCTTTGCTTTTGATAGTGCCTCAATGGCCGCTAGCGCAGATACACGATTAACTTTCTTCCAGGCATCGATACGCATCCGTGCAAAGGGATACTTTGTCGACTTACCTGGGAATAGTTCCCACGCCACTAGTCGTCATTCGATTCTGAGGCAAACACTCAAAAGCTAAAAGGCTAAAACCGAAGTTAACGTCAGTTTCATCTCTTGATAGAGATATCAGTGACGGGCGAGCCTCAGATTCGAACCCCGCACATACTGATCCCAAGTCGGAAACGTAACCGATGTAGCTACTAGCTCCTGCCAGTAGCTACATCGGTTACTCTAATCGCTCCACCAATCCCCGTCGGACTATATAGGCTGATATAGGATATTGTCGCGGCTGGGTAATCTAGTCGGTAGCACACTCTGATAAAAGGAGGTCACGGCTTCGAAAATTAGCCGGGTCCGTCTCAGACAGTATCCTTATGATACTGAGACTAATATTAGACATGCGTATCTTTAACGCTTTCTTAATATGAGGAAATATAGGTGCTACATATATGTAAGAAAAATGAGCACTTCTTTAAACCGATTTTAAGATTCTAAACGTAGTTCAACCAGGGGCTGATTTATGGGTAGGGGCGGGAGGCTTAGGTCATGCCTACCTATCAGCCTGAGAAAGACTATTAAAGCCCCCCTGGCCACCCTCAATTTGAAAATAACAGCAATTTGATTCATTCAAATATCAATATTGGATCTTTGGCCCCCTTGATTAGCCTGAATTTTACCTGGTCCCCCTCGAAAAAAACGCTTGTAAAAAATCCCCCCTGTCAAAAATTCCTAGGTCCGCCACTGATTGTATCTAAGCATTAATGTCGATTAACAGTCTCAAATTAATCAATATTATCTGGCGCTAAATGAGAGCAGTTCTATGCAGTTCTTATTCTTATGCTTAGGCCTATGAGTAATTCGATATTTGATATTCGCAACCCGAATAATATTTCTATTTTGGGTTCAAACAAGTTCAACATTCTTTTACTTGCTTTTTTCTTAATTAGGACATAATGATCTAATTTCCAGCAATAAAACACACAGCTTGATTCATTTATAGATTTTCCTCACTCGAGGTATTATATTGTGAATTTGGATATGATGATATGTACCTGATCAACCAGATATTTTTCCATGACATGACATTATGCTTGTTTTCATATTGATTAGATTCAAGAGAAAATATTGATTCAGTCAATCAAGGCGAATTTAACGTACGTTTCAGAGATGCCTCCTATACCCCAACATTTGAACCACCAGCCTATCCTCTCAATAAGGACTAGCAAAAACAAATGCTGCAAGATAATTAAATTTATTTATTTAAAAAATACTATTAAGTTGTAAATAATATTTAAAATAACTTATTGCTATTATAAATTTACAAATATAGGCCTACTAGCTAATTCTTACTATCACACGTATATAATGTTTTCAGTGTCTATAGCATCTGAATCAATATGTTGATCATTCGCTTCTCTTTCTGATTCTGTTCCATAACCTAACTCATGATATGTTTGAAAATGGTCCTGATTTTGTGTCTCGTTATCAGCGTGAACGTCAGCGTAATGATATCTCTGCAAGTTGCCCTGAAAATCTCGCTGCATCTTTCCTTGCCTATGCTGATATTTTGTCCTATCTCTTGGCGAAATGTCTTCTTCATTACCAGTTGGCCGAGTATTCTGTAGACACTTGAAAGCTATGAATTGAGGAGATCTGCTAGTTGAACAAATTTCTTCCAGATAAGCATTCCCATGATCTTCATCTTTTAAAGAATCTTCAATTATCTCCTCTTCCGAGCAACCTTGATTCTCAAAACTATAAAGTTCTTTCTTTGGATTCCCAGTTTTCAACGTCAAACCTCCTAAATCAGGACTTGTTTGAGGAATTCCCCTGATTGAACTATTACGTTCACTTAAATTCACCTTCCGTTTCAACATATCCGTAGCCGGGTGATTTCCTGAAGCCATATTCGACCCTACATATGACTCGCCTAAAGTATGTTTTGATTTTACCACTGGCCTATCAACATCAGGACGGGACACTTTATATTGATCAGCTGTTTGTGTGTATCCTGATCCATGAATACTACTCACTGATTGGGCACACTCATTCCTAGGAACCCAAACCATTCCTGGCTTCGATTCCTCGTCACTACAGAATTCTGAATGATCCTCTAAGTTTCGACTGTATTCTAAATCTGGATCGTTTTTCCTATCATGGTCAACATAGGATTTGTTGGGATATTTTAAATGATTTGCTAAAATATACGATTCTGGTTTAACAAATTGAAGTAACCTCTCAGATTCAGAGTTTAGAGGTTTTTCCATGTTATATTCTACATTTTTACTGGAGTACAAAATTTCTCTCGAAACGTTTTTATCCTGCTGCATTTCTCTGGAAACATTAATATTATGTAATTGTGGTGTTTCTCTATCATTTTCATCGCCACGAACACCTTCATTATTTCTCTGTAAACCTTGATATATATTGTTTTGTATTGATTCTTTTGTTCCAGCATCGTAATTAACGTTTTTTCGATCGATTATACCTTCAGCACATTGTTCCACTCGCTCGGATATGGTTTCTATGTCCACAGGGGTCATTAGAACCTCTTCTTCTTCTTCTTCAGAGGGGCTCATTCTACCCACCCCCAAGTCTCTAGGAGTGACATGTGGGCTGGATCCCGTGGGGAGATCATCTATGGGGGTGCAGGCGTGGTGTGGGCGGGTGAAGTCTGCAGAGATACCACTGGAGATGGATTTCTTGTAGCCAGTTGTGGAATAGTTCAGGGTGAACTTACGAGGAGCGGTGGTGTTCTTGTCCGCGTGAAATATGATGATGTGAAGCTTTGGGAGGAAGAGGCAGCAAAGTGCCACAGTGGCGCTTAGACTGATTGATATGCAGAGTGTGCTCAGTTGTACCTGATCAATCAATCAATCAATCAATCCATAAGTCAATCAATCAATTATTATAACTCATTGAAAGACAGAGGGAGTAGAGTGCCACAGTAGATTCAGTCGATCATGCATTCAGTCAATTAACCCATCAATTAAAAAATATATCAGTCAATCAATTAATTAGTCAGTCGAGGAATGATTTCTGTAATTAAGAACTGTAGTCTTAAGATGCTCCACTGATTATGGAATTAAGTTTTCGTTAACAATTTCTAATGTGTAAACTCAGATTGATCAAGTAACGGAACCGAGTGTATCAAATGTTCCTTATATATATCAACTTAATAAAGAAAATGTTATTTAATTTTAGATATTCAAATTCATCAAAACACACTTGCAGCTATTTAATGATAGTGCTCTACAAGATATTTACAATTAAAATTAATACTATCGAATAGTGTATTTCTACTCCCAGAA
>JAQFZF010000909.1:0-15472 GCA_034695365.1 Enchytraeus norvegicus | reverse complement strand
CAAAGCTTATTCTAATAGCGATGGCACAAGAATGGATCGAGCAGCATGGTCCGGAGTTCGTCAAGAAGGATGAGTGGTCACCAAACTCACTGGACATCAAACCTCTCGACTACCACGTCTGAGAAAAAATACTTGAGCGGTACAAAGTGTTCATTTCTGGAAGGCTAAGAGCACTCCATCCGGAATGGAGAGCAAAAAAAGAAACAACAAAAAAAACTTGCGCCGCCTGGCGAAATAATATGTCAAACACGTGCAGTTATCCCGTGTAAAGCAAAATACGATAAAAAATCATTTTAAACCAACAAACAAGGCTGAAATCAAGACTGTGCTGGTGGAGGCAATCTGGGAAGACTTGCCACAATAAGCCATCAACCTGGCTGTACTAGCATTCCGGAAAAGGTTACAAGCATGCATTCGAACAGATGGTCGTCACTTTGAACACCTACTCAATAGAATCGACACCAACAACAAACGGCCCTTCTCAAAGCCACAATTAATAACAAAAAGAATGAATGCCTGTTGAATTAGCCTTTTTAATTTGTTTTTTTCGATTATTTCGTAGAAACGCTGTCACTTCTTCGTTTATAAATATTTTTCGACCAAATTTGCAGGGTTGATATCAATGATCCTCCTCTAGAAGTCTGTAAAATATTTTAAATATATCTTGAGTTTTGGCGAAGTTATTGAGATTTCGCTAGCAGATAGTTTTCTTTTTGCTCACCCTGTACATGTAATAAATGTGGGACTTCCTGTCCCATTGATAACATAATATATTAACATTTGACGTATATGTTCCACTCAGGGACTTGTATGTCCCAGAGTATCCAGAGAAGACAATCGTATGTAATTTTTAAATTTTGACATGTTTTAGTGTAGCCTATAGTTAGCTTTTGTCACACTAGGACGTTCATGTCCTCTTAATGCTAATTTAGTGAAGTCTTGGAATCTGATACGGGGCCTATTGTGAAAAACGACTTCAAAAAGGTCATCACAAATGTCTTGGAAAGTGACTTTTTTCCCCCTAAGTTAAGACTTGGAGCTAGTCTCCGCCCATTTATAAAGAAGGAATGAAGGCTTCTTAAGTGGAGTAAAAGGTATAAGATGAGTGGGCGTGTTTGCCTCGAGCCAATAATATTAGCGTCATTGTGTGCAATAGAACTCATGCACATTGCATACGTCCGATACTGAACGTTATTGAATTAACGTGTGCACTATAATATTGCTCTAGAACAGGGGTTTTCAAACTGTGGTACGCGTACCACTAGTGGTACAATTGCCACTGCCAGGCAATTGAACATGGCAACTCATCAGAACATGACAGAAAGAAACCAATTGAAAAAACGTTCAACTTCTCACATCTTGTGTCACTTGACAATATAAAATTGCTGCATGGCCTACCCTATAGTAAAGAGTTTATACTACAGTATCTATGTCTATAGATCAGATGTATGGCCTCGATAGATAAAAATTATACTATCTATTCTATCTTAGTCAACTATTAGGTGGTACACTGTAGTAGGTATACAAATTTACTGGTACATTCAAGAAAAAGTTTGAAAACCTCTGCTCTAGAAGACAGAATGCCGCGCAATAAAAAGCAAAGGTACGATTAATCATGGAGTGGTAGAAAATAAAAATTCAGCAACTAAGAGAGGAAACTAGCATCTGCGATTGTGCGTATCATACATCATGTGTAGAAATATAGGCTACGGATGAAAAAATGCGTTGTGTATAGAAACGTTCTCAAACTCCATTGGTTCGCGAGCCACTAAAGCAATCTCATTTTGGTGGCGACCCACTGTGCATATTATAAGTAGCTTGTAGGCCCCTATCTGATAGAGGTTTTAATTTGAGATGGGGGGATATTGAGGGGTTTAGTAGACACGGTGCGCCTATTCAATAATACCAACATACAAGATACATGTAGGCTATATAATTATTTGTCACTGTGCCTATATCTGTAGAATTAATGAGCGAAATGTTTTTTCAATTTTTGCTTCCAGTATATAAAGGAGTCATGGAATGACAAAAATAGCCAAAAGACACGATTCAGTTTTATTAACACTGAAATGTAGGTTACCTATGGTGTTAAGCATAAAGTTATGGTTGCAAGCGCTGAACATGCGCACTGGGAGTTAAGTGATTGAATGCGACCTCAGTTCAAACCCCGGGACAATCGACATAGACGTTTGGAAGGTTAATCGAGTGTTTGTACAGCAATTGTGCTAGTCGTGATTATACGTAACTGCTTATTGATTATTGATTACAACAATTTTTTATAAAGATAGTCAGAGATAGTTTTGATACAGGACAATATTAAAAAAATTTATACTCTGATCGAATAGGCCTACATAATTTTTTTTTCAGCAGTGATTTTTCGTCAAAACTCACCATTAGCCGGATACATAGGCTACTGATATCGGAACTTAATCGACTTGTATAATGATAGATGATAGAATTCTTTAAACAGAACGTGTAAAGTGGCTTTCTATCATTTATCATCCCTGCTCAAATGGATGTTTGTAAACCATCAATACTTTTTATACGGAAGTTCTTGACGCTGTTTATGCTTATCAACGTTACGTTCTTGATTAAATATGTCTTTACAATGTAAGACTGACTAAAAGAGATGCATTACATACTCGCTCAATTCAGCATAAATTTAGCATGGTGATAATACTTGTACATTCAAAGGTTAATATCAGTTTTTCCTTTCCAATTACGATGCACTGATACATGCATTGTGAGCTGCATAACTGCATACAATGCATCAGGCAAGAACAGTAAGGCTTTACAATGGATCTCTTGTTTATTCATTCAGTGCATGACCCATAAAAATGAAACAAAAATTTAAAAATGTGGTATTTATTATCTTTATTTTTTTGCAGCACAATATCGTCGACCTGCCTCATCACCTGTCACCACCACAACTGAGCTACGAGACCTTGAGATCCCTGAGGGTTGGAAACACTCATCTCGAGGCATCCCTCTCATCATCCTTGATTCTGGTGACTCCAGGCGAGAGAGGCGCCTCACTTTTGTGCTGGCAGAGCGAGGCACAGGTTTTTCTCTCTGGCAGGACACCATCGATCATCTAACCCAGTACCAAAACTCTGCCACGTCTCGCTTATTCCACACCATGAATCTATCACGTGACCACACTCGTCTGGCAGGATTTCTTTTCCAGGATCCGGAAGAGGCTGAGATATTCCATCACGGACTCCAATCCTGGACATCCGTGGATCCCAACGATCCACTCCTGAGGCTGTCAAGGAAAGGAAGATTGGGTTGGACTTTTAGAAGTTTGAGGAGGGTTAAAAGAAAGCTACCGCGAAAGGCGGATATATCTGCACCATGTTGTTTTGTTCACGTTACTAATTTAGGAAATATGGACAATGTCACTGCATTTCAGCAACAGTTAGGATTAGAGACAAATAATGAGCAATAATCGTATAAATACTACATAAATGAAACGCGATTCCGTAGTCAAATTGTTTATTGCAATGCTACAGTATAGTTTAACTGAAATAATGATATTATAATAGCTGTGTTTAAACAGGATTAGCTAAAGATTAACCAATGGTGTACTTCTGACGCTGGCACTGAAAGGAAGATAGGGATGGACTTAAGTAGTTTGAGGATTTTAAAGGGTTCATTCAAATATTACGTCATCACTTTTTCGGAAATTTTTGACCCCTCCCTCCCTGTCATCAACCGTCATCACCGGTCCCGACCCCCCCCCCCCGCCTTGACGACGTCATCACTCGGGGTTGGTTTTGTAAAACAAATTGCAAACAAAATTAAAAGTCTGGTTGTAAGGAACAAAAATTATATACGGTTTAGCAAAAAAGAATTCCGTTCTACACAGAAATTTATGCGATTGATTTTTTTAAAATGCCATTGATGACGTCATAATGGTCCAAACCGCCTCCAGTCATCAAGGTTCCAATCCCCCCCCCCTCGGTGATGATTTAATACCGGGATGAATCGTGACATAAGAGGAAGCGACCGAGCCAGGTAGATTATATTATAGGATCTATTATTATCGGCGTCGTGTTATTTCGTTCAAGTCACTAAATTAGAAAATAGTAACAATGTCACTGCTTTTCAGCAGCAAGTAGGTCTGCAGCCGCTTCAAGATAAATAAAGTATGGAATTATAAAGAAAAACAATGCAATTTCGCTGTCACATGTTGAGTCTCGCTCAGACTTGTTGACAGAACTTCTAATAAAACCGTAAGACTGTTATAGGTCTAAATGACATTGTGCTGTTGTAAAATATGCTGAATTTTATTTTGTATTTTATAGTTCCACATCAGTGCTGAAAAGCCTGTGGCTACTTGTCCGTTTTCATCTGATGTGATTTCATCTATGCACTGTTGAAATTTTAAATGTTTGTAAGACAACGAAATATTAAATAAAATAAATAAATAAATGAAACGATGCAGTAGAATTTCTATTATACTGCATCGTATTACCAGGAAGTCTGAGCATTTATCTGAGTCATTTATAGACAAATACATGCACTGCAGATACAACAAACGTAGACAAGGAAATAATATTTTTACAAGGAAATTAATACAGTGAAATATTATTTTCATCACAGATAAGGTGACGCTCAGACATAAGACTAATGAATGTTACATGGAAGTGTAAAACTGCTTAAACTTAGCCTAACACACCAAGCTATTTTATTATGCTTAATATGTAATTTATTTGTCTCGGGAAGCTTAAGAATTTATGCCAACCGAAAATTGCATCTGTCGTAAGAGGCGATAAATACAGATGCCGCAGTTTTTTAATGTTCTTCTTTCCACACACATGTCAACCGCAACCAATCAACCCTACTTCTCCATAAACAACCACACACCTTCTTAGAAACTTTTTCTACTTCCAGCGCTGTGATTGGTTGGTTTTTCAATATTTTACAAATCTGTCCTGCATTTCCAATATTAGCTCTCGGGATGTTGTTCAAATACGTCAACAGGACAAATGGGGTTGTGCCTCTGCACATGACCAGCCTACAATATGTTGCCAATAATTGCTGCAGCATCCCAGGGTATTGTCCAGACCACCGAGCCGAATCGCCACGTCGGGTGTGATTATTGTTTGCGCAATGGCGCAGAGCAACAGTAATGCCTGACCGGAAGGTTTTATATACACAAAGGACATTTTCCGATGTATCGGTGATTTGTCGCGCCTTGATAAAAAAGCTGCCGTTTGATTGACATTTACCGGAAAGGCTCATCCGGGCATGATGAGGCTCATCTGAATACCAACAGCCTCTTCTGAATATGAGCAAGCTCATCGCCTGCTTCACCAGCGACAAAAGAAATTTGTCTAAGTTGCCGAGCATTGGAGGACAACATGAACACCTGCTATAGGGAGGATAGGGAGGGGTGGAAGGCTGTGCTGATCAGCTCGCTGAATCTGGTCGTTTGTTTCTATATCACTATATTCATATATGCACACTTTGTCATTGATACTGTGTAATGACCACATGTTATCACTGCATTAAAACATATCTCACTCTCTGCCATATTGATTGAATAATCGTATGCCTAATGTTCCGTCATGGGTTTCAGTTGTGCTGACCAGTGATCCTCCGTGACGTCAGAGTAGATCATCTGGCAGGTTGATGATAGTACTTGACTACATATACTAACATACACAGTAACTACAGTTTACTCATGCTCATGTTGTCCAGGCCCAAGGAACCGAACAACGGCCGAGAGCAGAGGGACGGGACAGCAGAGGACGGAGGACCTTACCAGAAGATAGATATGCTGTAATATATAGCGATTCAAATCATCTAAGCTCCATCGCAGGGTGTGACCCCACCTTTTATATGTAGACATCTACACATACCTAATGTCGCATGGACGTGAAAGGAAAGGTATACTGACAGATGCAGTGTCTAAGACACATAAACATATGTTATTAAATACAACGACAATTGTCGTAGTACTCTCACAGGCGCACATTAAGGTCCCGTGTACATGCGGCCTACAGTAACTGTTGTCCAGGCCTGATCTAATCATATCTAGTATTTGAAGGTTTTAAATATGCAGGAAAATTTAAATGAGGACATAGTACAAATGATTTATCGTAAGAAACGTATAAAATTGATTATTATCAAAGTTTAACAAGGCCTAAGTGATAGAAACAAGTTAATATTACATGTATATGGGCCTGTGACATGTATATGGGCCTGTGACATGTATATGGGCCTGTGACATGTATATGGGCCTGTGACATGTATATGGGCCTGCGAATGTGAAGTTAATGTTATTTAATATTAATTTTAGGGAATATTAACGAATACTGAAATTAGTTCGGCCAATACATAATAATATGCAACTAAAGATAAACTTGATTACCACCGGAATAAAATTATTTAATACAAAAGCAATAATTAATATCAATAATGTTATTATTTTATAAGATATTCATAATATCTAACCGAGCATTACCAAGATACTTCTTATTCAAACTTAAAAGTCTAGATATGATCTAGATATGTAAAATTGAATAGAATTCCCCTATATAGCGTCGAATAAAGTACTACAAAATATTTTAATTTGATTAAATACTCAAGTGTCTTAGCCAGAACATTGTTCTTGAACCAAGGCAAGATAGGCTACATGTACTTTATCTTCAATATTTCACGATTTTTTAGACTCGATTCGCAATGTGATGGATTGACTGATTGATTGATTGTCTGAAGCTATCACCAGCAAACAAGATGGAAGCAATGATTAAATATGTTTCCCTAGTATGCCTTGTAGGCCTCCGATACCAAAAATGTGATGTTGACTCTTCCTATTCATAAATCAGGTGAAAATCATAGTTTTCAATATTTAAGAAATTGTATTATGAGAATTTGAGATAGTTAAATGTTGCTGTTAAAAACTGCAGAGAGGTCTAATTATATGAAGAATTGTTATTTGTTATGTTATATATAACCTAAGTTAGTGCACGCAGCTTATTTTACATCTTAGTCAGGCACACAAACAGGCCTATATCACATAATTTAATACTGGCATAACTATGTGATCACATCGTAGCTTTCAATACTCTGATATTCACATGAATGTGTCACAGGTTGATCTGTTCTCCCATCACATGGCGAGCACGATACTTCCATATATCCTGCAATAGCACATTACACATTACACACACATAACATATTACACGCACATAATACATTGCACGCACACAACACATCACACGCACATAGCACATTACACACACATAGCACATTACATGCACAAAACACATTACATGTCAACATTAGAGTACAGCAGAATGTGAATTTAAAATCCGTTTCAACATCTGACGATGACATCAGGGACGCTACATTGAAGAAACATTAGATCATCCACGACGATAGGTAGCTACATTTAAATCATCAATACAAACTTAGTTATCCGCTGTTGCTTTCATATTCATAAAATATGCTTTATACTCTTATAAGAAGTAGTAAGAAATATACTGCTTCGAGAAGAAAATAATTCTACTTAATACAATGTTTCATGCAAAACATTATAATGTCCATTGTCCATTAATAATTATATAAGCCAAATCAGCAATGACTAGACTTCAGTCTTATACAAGCTATAGTAGCATTTGACAGCTTATAAATCACGCTCGTAATATAATTAATACGAGTCAAATTTGATTGCTAGTCTTCACACTCGCTAATCATTTTCATTTGACACAGAGAGTTTCAATGAAACATGTCATATGCATACACCAACAGACATCATGTAGTGAAAAGACAGCTAAATTAAGAAATTGAGTTCAGATAATTAAATTATATTACACATAATTACCTGGTAAGGAAGAAATTTAGGCGTTTTTAATTTCTTCTTGGCGATTTCGAGCACTTCATCCGCGATCTTCTCCTGGAATGTTCCGGTCACTTCAATGTAGTCACACTCTGAGGCAGCATAGTGGCAAGATATGGCCTGCACAAACATACAAATTAGCTATATAATAGATATGTATACCAATATTGGGAGGGGGCGGGTTAGGAGACATCGGCAGAGTGTTCGTCTCAGAAGCAAGTGATATAGGCTCATATCCGTGTCGGTCGATAGAGAAAAAAACCAGCGTGTCTGGTAGGTTTTTCTTGTACCTGTGCTGCATAGAGCGCTATCTAAAGGCAAAGGTACGATTAATCACGTAGTTGAAAAACTACAAAAAACTACAGAAACAACGACCAACAAAGGAAACTAGCATGTACATATGTCATGTGTTAAAATATACGGACAAAAAAAATTTTAATTAAAAAAATTGGGGAGCTAATCCAGTAGAGTCTGAATTTCAAATTGTATCACGTTCTGAAGTTATATCATTTAGTTATATTTTATAATGAATTATTAAATTAGAAGAAAAAGCAAGAAAACAGAAATTGTCACTGGTTATTTTAATTCACATCTACATGTGTAATTTATATATATGAATTATTCTACAGATCATATAAAACTTAAACATGATTAATGTTTCATCAATGAAACAAATATGTTACCTTGCGGAATCCTTCCGTTCTGTTGGCGCCTGAGCCGTGAAGGACAATTGGATGGAAGAAGATGGTGTCGCCTGCGTCCATCTCAGCCCAGACACGAGTGTGCTTGTCTGGGTCATAACTGATTACTCCGTGGTAAGCCTTGTTCACTCCACCCTGACATTGACAGTTACATGAACAGATATATAGTTACATAGATATATAGACCCATAGATATATTGACAAATAGACACACAGATACACAGACATGAGTGTGCTTGTCTGGGTCATAACTGATCACCCCATGGTAAGCCTTGTTCACCCCGCCCTGAGAGACAACAACCACTTTACAATAACAATATAGGTTTAACGTCCGTTTCATCTTCTTACGACGATATCAGAGAGGCTTCCAACAACACAAGCAATACTAGGCGATTAAATCAAATGCAGTTAGCAGGTTACAAGTGCTGAAAGAGAACACGGACCTCCCAAGAACAACAATTATAAGGTTACAATCGTCTCTGCTCTGCATGCATCCACTAGTAGTACAGCCTGTACAAAACAGGTGAATGACATTTAAGTAACCACCTTAGAAGCCTAATTTTCCATGAACAAAGGCACTTAATGAGCGAGAAGGTAGAATTTGTGTAGAAATTTTTGTCAAATGGCAGATCCAAGACATATAGACTGAACTATGCACATGTGCAGTAAGGCAAACACACAGGACCAGAACATTACACATCAATTTACTACAGATAAAACAAGATTTCCCAGTACAAGAGACATGAAACTTTGTGTAAGAATTTACGGTACTAGAACTTTACAATAATTCAGAAAACGACTGCTGCAACATTAATCAACTATTCGACCAATTGAGAGCAGGCAATAAAGATAGCTGACAGAATTAGCAAAGGTAGAAACAGAAATTAAATATATTAAATATCTTAATTTATTGACAATGGTATATTTACTTCCCACTTGGGATAGTCGTGTTCCATCAACTCTCCCTTATGACTTCCAGGTACAACCACCAAGCATCCATTTGCTCTGTTCACTTTTTCCATCGCAGTCCACGCGCACACAATCCTGTCTGCTGGACGGAATGGGAAATAGTACAGATCCTGATGCATCGGATGTCTGGAGGTCAACGTGCCTATGCATTAAAATAGTAAGCAAAATAATCAATTGATGAATCAATCTATCAGGTCAATCAATTGCCGACGGGATTGGTGAAAAAGTTAACATGTTTGCTTCAGAATCGAGTGGTGGCTAGTGGCATGCGAACGATTCCCAGGTCAGTCCGCAAAAAATTCCGGTACCCATGGGCAGGTGTGCGCAACGGTGCCTGAAGATGAACGTTTAATCGTGTATCTGCATCTGCAGCAGATACGCTATCAAAAGACAAAGGTATGATTAATCATGCAGTGCTAACTAGTTATTTTTACAAAAACAGCAACTAAAGAAAGGACACTACCATGTGCATCTGTCAAATGTGAAAATATAAAGATAAACAAATTGTTAAATAAATCAAAGTGCGACAATTTCAATAAAATAATCTACCATTCCAGATTGAAAGTCACTTTCTGCTGTTTTTGATAACTACAGAATCACATTGAGGCCTTTAAAACATAAGCATTATTCAAACGATTTTACTATCGATCTTAAATTTCTATCTAAGAGCCAACTAGACCTATGTCAAAAATGTAAAATTAAATTATTCCTTACCTGGATCAGGGGGTTTATTGATGAGCATTGTGTGCATGGCCATCACATTAGGTCCTGTGAATCCTGTAATGTACTCCAGAATCTATTTATAGCAAATAAATACAGGGCAGATCAATCAATCAATCAATTAATGAGGGTTTAAGTGCAGTTCAGAGCACAAATGGAATCCAAAGGCTAAAATTGTGTTAGTAAACAGCTTCACTACACTTCAGAACACAAGAATGCAGATTGATTTGTTTAATTGTGTTAGCAAAATATCGAGTAAATATCTACGTGATTTCTTTACAATACAATACAATACAATACAATATAATACAGTACAAAAGGACAATTTATAGCTCCTCTACATTCTCTTGTCTCAGAGGGCTCCTTTTGGAAGAGTGAAGGGAGTTGCAGTCTACGGCTTATTTAATCATTTGATGCAAAGAATGAGTTAAACATTTTTAAGTGATATGGAAATAAGTCATAAATACCATTAATGCCGGTTTCCTCATCCCTTAGAAAATCAGGGAGAGAAAATTATCTTTAATTGTATTAAAGATAATTATAATCAGGGACGGCGCCAGGCCGGGAAAGCCCGAGGCAACTGCCCTGGTAAAAATTGCCTCTGCCCTAGCTTCGCCCCGGCTCATGTCATGATTATTTTATAATGTAATCATAGTATCATGGTAAATATTCTGCCCTGTCAATATTTATCTCTGCTCCAGTTTTGCACTGGCGGGCGAACATTTCTGACATCGTCACTAATTACAATTTATAATTATAGTTCTTACCTCCGTTGCCTGCAGTACTCAAACAGAACTTTGTCCCACTGAAAGAGAGAGCGAGGGGAGAGAGGGAGACGGAGAGAGAGAGAGAGAGAGAGAGAGAGAGAGAGAGAGAGACAGTTAAAACCTCAGGTTGCCTGCAGTACTCAAATAGGACCTCGTCCCACTGAAAGTCCTGTATCTTGGTTATAGCGCTCTCACCCTTCACAAACTCCGACTTGCTGATCGCAACATCTCGCATCACCGTCATACCGTGGGACGACACTGTGCCGGAACAGATGTCGCGAAACCTGTCCCTGTAGAAATCAATTCTAATTTAGTGCATGTTTCATCACCATATAATAGACCAAAGCCGATTTGACGTTCTTTTGCGGCCTTAGGGCTACATCAGTGATGATTAAGCTCTGGAATTCGAACCGTACACCCAAGGAATCAAATCCAAACACTCCAGAGAACAGATAACACAACAGGTGTATCCACAAATTCCTTTGTCTATCTTCGCTCACATATTTGACAAAATATATCTTTATATTTAAGTCATATATGATCAAGATTAACGTTTCCTACATTTTGAAGAATCAATAGCAAAAATCAAATTGGACTAATACCATTGGGAAGGATTATAATGAGCAAATTTACTCATGATAATTCTTGCCAGTCTTAGTTCAATACTACGTAGTGAAATTTGACTAACTTGTAAGCATTGAGACTGTCCATTGGCACACATTTCTTAATGATGATGTATCCATTGTCCTCGTAGAACTGTCGCTGTGTGGGAGTTAGAATAGAATTGTCGAGAGTAAATCTGAACTTAGATTGGTTGTTGATATCATAGACGGGTTGAGTGGCTGAAACAGGGTTCTATTAACAGAGAGAGGCTAAGGAAATTCTCAAAATAAACAAGCTCACGATTTACAAGCGAATAATCTTTTTCAAATGTTACAAAATCTAAATATGTCAGCATTCAGTATCATTGGACGAGGTGTGTGGCAGCAGGTAATGTCAATTAATAATAATAATAACGACAAACGACCATTTCGTCCCTGACATCATCTTCGGGTGAGGAAACAAACTTTGAATCCTCATTGATTGATTAATAAACGATCGTTTCTATTCATTGTTCAATATTTTCATTGGTCGTGTGTAGAATTAAACAACAGACAAAATGAAACAATGTGGACTTTATTCCCTGCAAGAAGTCGGCTGAGGAAGGCGGCTGAGCCAGTTAGCACACTGATTAATTATTGTAGTGTCCGACTAGGGTTTCACAGGTTCACGGTTCGAATCTCAGGGCTCTCCCGCGGCTGATGTAGCCATTAGGCCGCGAAACTGACGTTAAATTCGGCTTTAAGATTTATCTATAATTTCTAATTAAACTATGAAACAAAATAATTTCTGGCGCTTGTTCTAAACCAAGGCTTGAAAACCTGAAGCTTAGCACATATTTTATGCAGATGAGCGTGAATAACCCGAGATTAAAATTCGACCGCTTTCCTGTAGGTAGGACCTGGTAGGTGATGTCCCTGACTTCGGCTACAGGTGATGAATCGGACGTTAAATCCTTATTGTATTGTATTGTATTGTAGATAAATATCTTATAACTTGATTATTCACAAAGTAAATGAAAGGATACAAGAGATAGGCCATGAGTTCTGCCTTGCATATGTCCCATTACCAGCCTAAGCCTGTCAGCGGCCATCTTGAATTCCGCTTCTATAGGCAACTTCACTGGTACTTTTGATACTTATGTTGTAAGTCTATCAGTAGTAATATTGTTAATGAATACAATTATATCTGAAATAAATATCAAATTTACAGAATTATGTCATACACTGTATAGCAAAATAAATAGACAGTCAACCAACACAAAACGTTAAGTAATCACAGAATAATCTAGTAGATCCTATTTATTAAATAGCTCTATTGAATTGCTCTCCACTATTATGCAAGCTGCTGTGTACACTGAAACAGTTAGGCAGAACTTTGTCAAATTCAGAAATGAACTAGATTGTCATGACAATAGAACATCCTATGCTTAATATCAATTCATTATACTATCTTTTTTCTATTATATTTATTATTCAGTATTCACAAACTGCTTTTCTTTCACTCCATGATCAATCGCATCAAACGGTTCCTCAATTTTCCGTACACAGCGCCTCAATGGCATAAAGCGCAGATACACAATATCCTTACATCTTCCAGGCACCGAAAGGCACCCGTACCCGAGGGTGCCGGGGTTATTCTTCAACTGAGCCGGGATTCGTTCTCACGTCAGTGTCCATCACTCGATTCTGAGGCAAACACGTTAGCCATTTCACTCATTGGCAGTATTTGTGAAACGTAATTTATATATACTTATAAACCACTAGTTGCTTAGTTATATATTAACAAAAAAGCATTTAATCTAACTGCAAAGTTTCCTGCAGTAATCACATAATTGCTTGAAGCATTCTATTTGGTGCTGACTTAAAATTAATAATAAGGTAATAAGACTTATATTATGCAATCGACAATGCATTCAGAAACTGCGCATGAAAAGTAGCTCTACAGCTTACCAATACAACAGCTATTTAATGCTAATGAGAAGTCACCCGAACCAGTTAGGCCAATAGAATATAGTATCACAGATAATTGACAGCACACATTAGGGCTATAAGTGAATGATAATGACAACTACCGAGATTATGCTTAATCAAATATCTTCAGCAAGCCATGTTATCAGTAAGGTTAGAAAATATGATAGGCCTACACTGTGTTCTTGATTCTTGACAACCTAGAAAAGAACTAATTTAGAGAAGGCTCAATAAGCAAAGATCAACAGGATCAGAGAACAGTTCCATAAAATGACCCAATGACTATGACTAACAATATTTGAAGAACAACAGCCGGCCTAACTTCTGCAAAATGTAACATAAACAAGAAGAACATAATCAATAGCAAATCTAACGTTTTGTTATATGATGACAGTGGCGTCTACCAATGGGGGGGGTTGGGAGATCGATCTCCCTGAGAAAAACTTGGAGGGTTGGGAATCATGGAGTTTTTTGGGATTCTGGGGGGTTTGGGTTTAAACCTCCCCTGAATCTCCGGGACTATCTCCCACTACAGCTGGATGGAGGAGGGGGAAGGTGGGGGGGGGGGGGGTTGATTAGACGCCACTGTCTGATGACGCTGTAGCGGATGATAATATAATTTAAATTCAAACTGATCACTACCCGTTAAACCATTTCAAACCTGTCATACGAGAAGCCAGGAGAGTAAGTTGCATTGAATGGAAAAACTGAATAAACACTTGTGCCTTAATTATTCGTCATTCAATCTTCATTATACTTAACTAACTTCCTTTCTTAAAGTTTAGGGTTTGTGGTTACAGCCTGTAATTGATGTCGTTTAGGACCCGGCACTCATGAGATATTGCAACTGCGCAGATTTTAAAACATCCATCCAAAAACACAGCCTCATTCCTGATATTCCAATATTCTAACTTAGGATTAATTAGATAAGAATTAGGCTAAGGGGCAGAGTGACGGGTGCAGTACTAGTTGACTAGGTTAGCTTAACTCACATCATAACCTCCAACTTGATCCATACCCATAACCTACCCACCCAGAGTCCCAGACCCTAATCCTACATGAAAATTCTGCCAGGATTGTACAGTGGTTAGAAAGGCAGGCCTTTAATTACACCCCCAGCAGTGGTGTAGTTAAACACTTCACTCCTAACCCAAGGAAAATATATTTAGACATTTCAATTACGATACAGTATGGTTGTAGGTTAGGGTTATTTAACCTAACCATGGCCAAAACCAAAGCCATATCCAAAATTTTAATCCTACGTAAACTTTACTCAATCCTTTCCTGTTCAAAGCGCTTCTGAGACCTAGGTAGGAGTGCGCTATACAAAGCTCCCAAAAGCTCCTAATTGGTTGATTGATTGATTGATTGATTTATTGATTGATTGATTGATTGAAATACCTGCACGTTTGCCTAACTGAGCCTAACTTAATCCTGACCCTAAAAGTTAACAAAACTTTGATCAGCTGATCCAAGCAATCAGCTGATCCGTGTAAAGAAATGGGTCAAAAGTGTCAAGCAGGGTTGCCATGTTATAAAAAAAATTATCCAATCAACAGCAGCATTCAACAAACCTCTCAACTCCAATTAGGTTTTGATATAGCTTATAATATAATTCAGTATAGTGTATTATGGTTATTATGGTTTTATATAATTTATAACAACATCCTTGACTCATGCAAGGTTTAGCTGAAGAAACACTGAAGTGAAAAACTGTCAATGGTAGCGCTATTAAATATGTAAACATAAACATTGCGGGAACTTTAATCTATTATTTATTTTAATCTAAATTTAAGATAAAATATCTGAAATATAAAATATCTGATATAAAAAATATCTAAATATAAATTTCTACACTTTAGTGAAGATGTCACAAGAAATTATTTTATGCAAAAA
>JAQFZF010000908.1:0-15478 GCA_034695365.1 Enchytraeus norvegicus | reverse complement strand
ACATTTTGGGTGTGGTAAAGGCATGGGATCAACTTGATCATCGATTGAGTGCTCATTAGTGAGCGTGATAGCCAGACTGAGTTTCAGAATATCTACGTAGGACCTGCCATTTAGTAGTGCACTAGAGGAGAGGAAGTAGGCAGGAGCCAGTAGCTACATCGGTAAGGTTTCCGGCTAGGGATCAGTATTTGCGGGGTTCGAATCCGAGGCTCGCCTGTCACTGATATCCCATTCGAGAGATGAAACTTCGGCTGTATGCCGTTATAAGCGTCATCAGAATTACATCATCATCATCTTTAAATCTACTTAATTATTGGACATTAGGAGAAGGGTGATCATACAAAAGCAGCCGTTCAGTGCAGTTAATTAGTCTGTATCAGAGGCCTCGGCGACATTCCACTATGCCTGGAAGATTTAGAGGAGAAATCAACAGATATCGTGTAAAAGATGGCGGAGACACTTGCTAGTACGGACATCCCGTGGGTTTTAAAATCCCTCTTTGTTTATCTGTTTCGTTATAGAGTAAATTGATGTTGATTTTATTTATTTATTTATTCTTTATGTATTGCAACAGACAAATTATTAAGAATAATAGCGCCACTTGCATAAAAACTCAGTATGGCTACATGAATGAATAGAAATTAGTAGAAAATAAACAAATATCATAGGAATTCAATGCAACCTGAAGTGAAGTAATTGTCCGTATTGGGTCCGGGTAACTTGATACTAGATCAATCGACCGCTGCATGTGTTTTGTAAGAGTACACAAACGCAGATACTACACTGAAAGTCAGAGTAGTCTGGGCCATGGCTTTTGTGTTTTAGAGCAATTGGTCGCTCAAAAAAAGACTTACGGAGACCCTGTCACATCGTTTGTGACCAATGACAGGCCCTATTACTAATACTAGTCTTCAATTCAATGTTCCAAAATGTGCTTCTGAGATAGCCTACAGGATAGCGTTTCAAATTATAATTATATCTGCTCAGACAGGCCTCCGACTTGATTAAATAATATTTTCGTGCAAATTTCTACAGCGTCTATATCAATATGGCACGTTAAAGGTAAGTTAGCGCTAAAATGCGGGAATTAAAAAAATAAAGAATCTGCATGCAGATTAATTAATTGATTGCTTTTTAAAATTACCCTGAGTATAAACAGCGCCGTGGGCTTTGTGAAAACGATTCATTTAGAACGGAATGAATCGTGGCATGGCTACTCGAGATCGACTAGATTGAAAGAACCGCGAAAGCAGACTGCATTGAATCTCTACCGAGAGAACAGCGAAATATTGATTGGTTAATTAATATCATTTATTTATTATTGATGTTTGATTGATTATTGATTATTGATCATTTTTTGCTCGCAGCGCTCGCCACGGATATAATGTTAAGACTACTTTCGAAAATGCCGCCCCTAGGACAAGTGCCGTCTGGGGCGATTTACCCTCTCGCTACGCCAGTGTATCTTTGTAAATTGGTTCTAAAGTCTGCTTAGAACTTGGTATCACTCTCCGATAAGTTATCACTAAAACTATCCTCCGATGAAGAACCCTGGGGTCCGTTATAACCTTCATCCTCTTCTATATCGTTGATCTTCTTCACAATCTCGTCCACAAATATCACCTCTTGTTTCTTCATCTGACTGCCGTTCTTGCTATTGTTGCTGTTCTCGCTATTGTTGCTATTCTCGCTATTGTTGCTGTTGTTGCTATTCTCGCTGCTGTCTGACGTCGCTGACGTGCAGTCACAGTGACTGGACCAATCGTCACGCGGCACGACGTACTCATAGAACATGCACATGATCGCGAACACAACCGTCGTGACGAACATCAGGCCCGAGAAGAGAAAGAATTCCGCCATCTGAGAAATATAAAAGTAATAATAGCAGTCTTAAGAAAATTAATTTGATTAACATATCCCAATAGCTAGTTGTATAGCAACAAGCAGTGGCGCAGCAAGGGAGGGGAGTGGGGCGAATCGTCCCAGGCGGCAGTTGTCCTACGGGCGGCATTTTCGAAGAAAGGGGCGACTTTTTGGAATATATAATTATATACATGTAGTTTATTTGCAACAGACTCAATGGTAAATAGAAAGAATTACAGATACAGAAAAATGGATAAACATAATCGAACATCAATAGATACAAAAATCAAAAGAAATAAAAATATATAAATCATCAGTACAATACTCGATGCTTACATAACTACAATGCTAATCATGAGTTCGAGAGGAATGGACTCTCAAAGTATCTCCATATGTTACATTTTACGTGATATTTAGAATCTGTAGATTTCAGGCAATATTTTAACTGTAAAGAATTATATTGGTATACCCTACCAAGAAAGCAAAATCATAATCGAAAAATTGAAGGAAAGCGCGTTGCAAAGGAAGGCAAAGAATTGCCTATTCAGATAGTTGGAAAACCATGACCGTCGAAGCAGCTGCTGGGAGCCGGCTGGACACCTGAAAGAAGAAGAAGCCTACCAAGTAGATATACCTTTTTGCTGACGGTTGCGCAATGCAAAGCCAGAGTAGCGCCCTTAGAGACCCCGATCACTCCAATACCTCTATGTTTCAGCACGAGTGGATGTGAATAAAACCAGTCAATCGCTTCCTACACAACACACACAAACAAAACACTTTTATTTAATAGGCCTACATCAAAACACCTATAGTTTAGCGGTCAACACGTTTTGAAACAAGTCTTGTTATAAATTTCAGGACTACAGGCTAAAAGCCAGTGACGGACCGGCTGGGACTCGAACCCGTGACATACTGTTATCGAGAAAGCTTGTTACAGACTACGCTATCAAATCGAGACACTATTATGTAAGTGTCGTTTGGAGTTCAACGACTTTAACGTCATATTCATCATCTAATGACTATGTTAGGAACGCCAGCTGGAAAGTTAAATCGGTACAAACCTCAAAGTATTCAAGATCTAGATCTATGTTCTCCGGGAGATCCTCATAGCCGAAGAAAGGTAGAGCGAGACAAATGAATCCTCTTGACGCTAGAGGCGCTGCTCTCATCTTGATGAGTCCTCCTGCCGTCCCAAACAGGTCCAGCACTGCTGGGAACGGTCCCAGACCTGTTTAATAATAATAAGGCTAAACTCTGATCATGTAGGCCCATGAAAAATATAGTAAAGAAGAGATCTAGAAAAAAATTTGTGGTTTAATGACCTCTGAACTATGTTTTGTATAGTATCCTGTATATAGCTATAATAAAATAAAGTTTATTTGTTAGAGTGAATAGTGGGATGGGTCTTAAACAAGCACCTGATGCTTGTATAAGACCCAGTAGTGTTATGTGTTATGTTATGAAAGTGTGCTATAACAATTTCAAATGCTGTCTGATTTCGATTAGCCTGTGCACGTTTTTTCTAGTTTCTTTGCACTAGGTTTATTTTGCTTCTCTTCGATTTGTTTTTTATTTATTTAAATTTCTGGTTGTTTTCTATGCCAAAGTGGCGAATAAAGATGGCTATAATAAGTTAGTCAGTTAGTGTGTTAGTTATTTTATTTCAAAACCACAGTGTTACAATCATAAATACAGATTTCAGTGTTAAAATAAGGTTACAAAAAATGTCGTCGTTTATATCCTACACGTGACAACTGCAATGTTTGAGTATTTAGTTTGACAATTATTTTAGCCGTGCAGTTTTTGAAAACTTGGCTACAATACAATCCAAGAGGATTAAACGTCCAGTTCTTCGCCCGATGGCGATGTCAAGCACGTCTCAAGCAGACTACGCAACTGTAAGCTGTTCCATACCACCAGAACACACTTGCCATGGACCGTAGAGAAAGCGAGTTCCAAAACGGTTCGTTAGCCAGAGCAAGAGAGTCTCATTAAGCAGATCTAAGGAGGAAACAAATGGGTTTTCAGCCTGCTGTGTTAGGTTGTAACCCACGTACATTATCCAAGATCATGTAGCAAAGAATTCTATGGTGTTGGAGCTGTAAGCTGAACGATCGCCTACCTATTGATGATCGTATGTCGGGGATAAAAATATATCAAACTGAAACTCAATTTTTTTACCTGGAGGTATGAATAACGATCCTCTAATTTTTCCTTCCCTCACAGGGACTTCCACAACATTCGGGGCCTGATACAATCTTTCCAGTGTTGCTCTCCCCAGGATTGATTGATCTTTGACGTCGGTTGACTGATTGACGATTGATTGATCACGTGATATGACGTCAGACGTTACGTGACCGTTGACTAGAGTGATATCTACAAGTAGGGGTTGATCAACGTCCTTCTTGAAAAGGCGCAGACCATATTTCTGCCCTGGGGCGGGCATCATGGCCCAGAGCAAACCCATAGGCTGCACACCTGCAAAACACATACAATAAATCGTAGAAATATAATTGAAACTTCATAAAATTTAAAAATTATGATAAAATGTATATCATCTAAGCCTAATCAAAATTTAATGTAAAACAAATCTATGGTTAGTAGATGTAGAGTTGGCCCACACACATTTAAGTTTTATTTAGATAATTTTATGCATACTAATCAATCAATCAGAAGCTATAGCCTACTTATTGATATTGATTGATACTTATTGACTTAAATCTTGCAGGCATGGCCTATACGGTTGAAGAACAATGACTATATTATATCATTATCATTATCATTATATATATTATATCATATCCCGTGTTGGGTCCGGGATATTTGAGAATAGTCCAACCGCACGTGTTTCGTAGGAGCCGACTAATGCAGATACTGAGAACGGCAATGGAAAACCACCTCAGATACCTATATTTTCCTTGAACAAAGGCATCATTTTAGGTGTGAAAAAAGCAAAGCCTTTGTGATGCACACACACACTAGACTTATTAGGTTGGTCGAAGGTGTGCTCATTAAAGAGCGAAATAGTTGATTGTGTGTATAAATTTGTGCCTTGGACCTGCCAGGTGTCAGCGCACTGTATAGATGGATCATATCATATAAACCTACCTGTATAAGAACCTCCCAATGACCTCGAGGTATCTAGGTCAAGCTGACCTCTACTGTCGGCCACATAGTGCGCATGCGCAACAAATACCGCGCCATCATTGGTCAGCCGACTGAATAGAGTGATTGATTGATTAGGATGCAGACCGGAAGCAGTAATCCTCACCGGCTCATCCACTAGTGCCTGGAGAGGTGCAGCCTTTAGCAAGACACAATCCTCGGCATGGGATGAATCTATCGACATATCTGTGTTAAATCAAATCAAACAAAACCGGTTTAACGTACGGTTTATCATCCATCGACAATATTAGGGAGGTCTCAGACAACCGTAGGTTACAGTAGCATATCCACCTAATGGCACTAGAAACACACACGTGCTGGAAGAAAAGAAAGTAAGTCTATGATCGAAAGCGAGGCTGGCGACCTTCTCGCTAGATTAATGACAATTGCGATCATACGCCTGACCTGTGTCTGCCTGCGCAATCTTCTAAAGAAGTCACCTACTGAATTAAGCAACTCCAATCATTAATCATTGATTTATAACAATTCATCATAAATCAATCAATCAATGAGGATATTACGTCCGGTTCCTCACCCGAAGGCGATGTCAGAGACGCCAATCATTAACATATTACAATAATTGTATCGGATAAAATTAATTAACATGACAACCTATTTTAAATATAAAACAAGCAACAGCATTCTAAAGCTACTTACTGTATAATGTTCCGCTACTAGATGTAGATACTGTGTTGAAGGTAATCCACTGTAATGCATAATGTTAGTGCATGGTTTACAAACGTGTATGTAGCTTATTATGCGAAATGTCTATAGGCCGTAATTGGGCTTCAATTTCAGCTCTTGCCTTTCAAGGTCATGTTTAGTTTCCTAACTTAGCCAACTATGTAGACATATTAGTTTTTGGGGAGCAGTGCCTACATTTCATGCTAATACAGTTTATTAGAAATATAATAGATTATATTTGTATTTACAAGATGACCTTGTATTTGCATATAACTTGTATTTATAAGTTGAACTAAGTACAAGTTGCCTAGATACGAGTTGCCTGATCATAGTTTCGAGTCAATTTATTATCATTATCTATTTCTGTGAGCAGACGTCAATAAGTTAACAATAAGTAGGCCAATAGGCTACCTACTGTATATAAAAACCCGTTACATTGCACATACATGATATGCATAGACTCTAGAGGCCCACATAAATCAATTCATTTTGTGTGGAATTCTTGAATAAAATTATGACGGTAGTCTATAAGTTACTCTTTAGATCTGTATAATCAGATTCTCTTGCCCTGGCTAATAGACTTTACACTGTATCGGATCTCGCTTTCTCTTTCGTTCATGCATTTACCGGTGTGTTTAAAAATAAATCTTATTTTATTCCACACATGTCAACCGCACGTGTTTTTAGGGTTTCCTTGCTTAGTTTCTGTTTTTGGTATTTTTGGTAGTCTTCCTTCCCACTGGTTAATCGTATTGCCGTAAAGAGGGCACCATACAGCAAGCGCCGATACACGTTTAACCAGAAAATGTTACACACAGAAAATGAAAATGTGTTCTGGTGGTATAAAACTGTTTGCAGTTGCATGGTCTGCTTGATACGTCCCTGACATCGCCTTCGGATCAGGAACCGGACGCTAAATCCTCATTGTATTGTATTGTACTGAGATTCACTACGCATTTCATGATATTTTGTATCGATCAATAAAGCATTATATTTCAAACCGCAATTTTGTGAGATATGCAACATTTTGAATACGGTAATGAAAGACCTACTACTGAAAAGCCTTTTTTAGTTCTACATGAAAATATTATTATTTTTTGTTCGGCCGCTAGGCAGGCCTGGCAGCTTTGATGGCGAATTGTTTTGGTCGAACAGGTAGCCTACTTATAGTGACAGGATTGGCAGTTGCGGCGCCAGACCGTCCGAGCAGCCAGGCCAGGTCATTAAAATTAAAGGCAGGTCGTAAGATGGTAAAATGCTATAACACTATAATAATCAGGCAGGTCTGGTAACCAGGTCGGAGGCTTTTTAACTCGGTCATTTGACCTGGTGCGACCTGGTTCGGCGCCGCCAGTGGTTCTTGGCTAACAGCATAAGCCTCAGCCCTTTTTAGTTCATAAAGTAATCTGGTAAATAAAAACCACCAAATTAGGAGTCCTAAATCTCTGTAACTCAGAAATTTGAATTATCGATGAATTGCAAATCTACAATGCATATCCTAATATCTATTAGACAATGTTTTGTAGTTTAGCCTCTAATTGCTTGAAAGTGTCACAATTTTGTGAGAAGTCTACTGTAAATGTAAAACAAATTGACACAAATGTCTTCTTATAGAACAAGTCAAACTTTATTCAATACTAAGTTACGAAAAATATTTTATTGACTAGATTGGATAACTGTTTAACATTATGATACAGTCTTTGACGGGTTTATTTCAATCTGATCGTTATATATAATAACAAATAAATTTCTGTCAAAACGACACTAATCTCGAGTAATAATATCATGTTTGACTGAATCTAAAAGTGAATTTGAATCAACAAAAACTAAAATCACTGCAATTAAAAAGTCTTTTTAGACTTTAGCAGATATATTTTGTATTTTTCTGTCACTGCGGTTATTGCTTTAAATTGACTCCAGTGATGAAACGGACGTCAACTACCTATTGATTTGTTTGCACTATTTTGAGCATTGCTTTCAATACAATGAAATGCCTGAGCCAAAGGATAATAAGAGTCTGGATTTGGTTCCATAGGAGGCTGTTCGAATCCCAGGTCTCATCCGCCACTCATACAGCATCCGCGCTGTGAAACTGATATTTCATTTGGATGCTCTATACTGAATCAATCAATGAGGATTTAACGTCCGATTCCTCACCAGAGGGCGATGTCAGGAACGTACTAAATTTACATTACTGTGAAATGTTTCTTTTACACCATTTGGAATTTCTATTCCTTTGCAGTGCTGTTTAATTAACGAATACTATTATCAATTTTCAGAGTATTCAGAATTCTAGAAGTTTATCACTGCTCGCTATAATATTTCGGTTCACTGTAGCTGAAACATTGGCGACGCTTTCTTTCTGTTTCCTGTCTCTCCTCCCAGGCCTTGACGAAGTTGAATTCTATGTTACCGAATGGTTTGGCGTACAGTGCCAGGCCCGACCATAGAAACCGACAGCTAATGCGAACCCCTTTCCATATCTTCTTACCAGTCTGAAAAAGAAAACAAAATAAAATAAAGAAACTGTTCCACTGGGCAATTATAATTTTAAAATAAAAAGCTAAAGCTAGAAGCTAATCTAGGTTTAACGTCTGTTTCCTTATCAAAGGATGCGATCACAGCCGGACTCAGCTGGGAATTGAACCCTGGACATCCAATTACTTCTATATTTAGGCCCATGCTCCTCAAGTGCATAAGCCAGATGAAATATTTTTTCAAAGTTCTTATATTATTATAGGTAAAAAGAAAACTTGAATCTCTCAAACACATTAATATTTATCAAGTGTGTTCTGCATAGATGTGAAATTACCAAACTTCGATAAAAATTATAACTAAAATGCACAATTTAAATCAATGACAAATGTAAATGTTAATTAGTTCGTAAATTTAATACTGTGTAATCAAATGCAGTTTGGGTAAAAATTGCGTTTAATTGCAGTGGGTTTCTAGGGCTACGTTGGTATATCGAATAGAGCGGCGCTTAATAATTCTCATTATTATTATAAATACTATTGTGTCTTACCTTTCTGGCGAATCGTTTCTTGTGGAATTTCTTCTTGTTGTTTTTCTTTCTATCAACCTCGTCGCATGACCCTCCCACTGATGCATCATCCAAAGTGTCAAAACTGACCTTGCTCTCCCTCTTCCTTTCCTTCTTACTCGTCTTCTTTCCTCCGGACTTCCTTGACTTAGATCTACGACTGGAAACTGATTTCCTCCCTGAAGGATGATCAAAGATATCGTGGGACCCGTGTCGAGATCGTGAGGATATTCTGGAGTTGACGGATTGGCATCTTGGGCGACATCGTTGACTGAAATGTTCTGCATCAATACTGTTACGGTCGTGACGTAATATGACGTCCGTACTGTGATCCGTGACGATTATTAATAATTTCTGTTTGTCGAATTGAACTTCGAGTCTTTCCATTTCTTTAGAGTTGAAAGTTGTGACGTTGCAGTCGTTAGAACCATTAGGATTTAATGATACAACGTGAGAATGTGTTAAACCTAATGATTGAACGGATGGCGTTGGTGTAGCGGCCAAAGATTCTCCATACCGATCCACGAGTTGCTGCCTCTCCTCATCACGTGACTTCATTAGAGTTCTCAGGACATAGTCAGCTGACGGACGGTGACCTTGACTCCTGGCTCGGCCTTGACCTCTCGGTTTTCTTTCTCTCATTTCTACACCCTCTGGCATTGTTTTAGTGTCTCTCAATTGTGTCGTATGACGATTTGAGCAAGAATGATGAAGTTCAAGTAGGAAATTGGTCGATAATAATGGAAAATTGTTTTTCAATGTTCGATATTAAAGATATCGAGTCTATCTTTCTTGCTCACTTTGCAAGCTCAAATTATTTATTTCTGCAGTAATTTCTCGTAATATATTTGCTATTTGAATTCTATCTGTAATAAATACAAACACAACATTAATACTTTGACGAACAATTATAATTATTAGTTGCTTTGATGCTAAAACAATCACTTTAACTGGTTTAAATAATAATTAAGAAAAAAACAAAGTCGTGACTTTCAAACCCTTTTTATACTATGATATCCGTATCATCGCTTAGTCGCTTAGTTGGGGATAAGCTCCTGATCTATGCGCTCTTTTCTGAGTATGACTAAGTCTTTGGCTTAATTATAAGAACTACACTTACTGAAGCTTTTGAAAACTCGAAAAAATTTCTGATCTTAAAATATTCATACCTGTTTAAAACCAGAGGGAATCTGAGAGATACTGATCACAAAACTTGTCACAAGTTCTAGTTATACTTTTACTTCAAACTCCTCCTAGATACTGTAATTCTCTTTCAGAGTTCTTAGCAAAACGAAGTTCGCAATAATGGGAATCGAAGCTTGCCTTTCTGTTATTTAAATAGTCACACGCTAGCCGACCTGCGCTAGAAGCATTAAACGCCCACCTGCCTTTCCCCAAAGCCAGACATTCCTAATATTCTTTGCATTCCTCAATTCTTCTCTATCGTTAAATTGTGCCAAGCTCCTATTCTTCAGAACTCAGCCAAAGCGAATAGTCCATATCAGGCAAAAGCTGAACAAGTTCGTTCTCGATGAACCTGAGATATGAACGGATGTTAAACTATGTGAAACATGTTGCTTTTACCTCGTGATATCGGCCTACATTAGTTTATTTTGGAATGAAGATATAATGAATGAATCAATCAACGAAGGAAGGAATCAATCAGTAAAGCATAGATAAAAAACAACAGATGATCTGCTTGAGATATCTATCAATCCATCAGCAGCTTTTATAAAGCGCACTCTTAACGAAATCTCAGAAGAACTTTGAACACTGAAGGGAAGAGTAGTCCAGCATGCCATATGCTAAAACAGATCTTACCTGATGTGCTAAGTCGGGTAAGACCACATTACATAATGACAGTATATGGTTACCATATGTGGTGAGATCAGGTTACAATACAATATTATATGATACCCAGACGTACGTGTCTTTTACTTCTGCAAAAATATAAATACAAAATATAAGGCTCCTGCACATAGTGTCAGTGTATTTAACCTCTGAAGGCCTATAGTCTATAGATGGCTTGGAGGCCCATAGCATAGAAATGGCCCATAGGACAGCATAATGAATATGCTTCTAGTTACTAGTATCTAAATTTAGAAAACCACAACCGAACCAGACAGCTGACATTTATATTATTGAGCTTAAATTGAGTCCCATTTTATGTCGAAATACTCACGAAGACAGATCCATGATAATAATGATTTGTTATACTTAGGTCTAAATGTACTACCATGTACGACTAAGCGATTCATCGAAAAATAACTAAATATAACGATTTCTTTAGTCTACTTCTTGCAGTATTTTAAAGTAAACAAATATGGCATTGTATACTAATGTAGCTTACTTTAGCCTATGATATATTATAGATCCATTGGATTATAATCTCATTGCTAGATCTAAATAAATAAGATCATACCACATTTTCTATGATGCAAGTCTATGTAATCGCTTTTGTTAACACATCCAGGTTACATGTGATAGAAAAACTCCATAACAATTCAAACAAACTGAAAACACGCGGTAGAAGGCTTTATGAAATTCATATGATGTTATTCACGTATATTGAAGCAACGCCTGAGCGATTCCGAGACACTTTAAAGACTCCGCCATACTATTATGTAGAGGGTTTACCTGTGTGTGTGTGAATAAAGAGACTTCGCTATTACTTTCGTCAGAGAGTTTGATAAAACTACTGTTAAACATGTTTGTGATTAGACGTTTTGAATGATATAAGCAATAAGCCTAACTCTCGTTGGAGGGCCAAATTGGCAGAATACTTGTCTCAGAAGCAAGAAGACACGTGCCAAATTCCCAGCCGGGTCCGTCTCTGACTATATCCTGGTAGTACGGAGACAGACCTTAACCTTAGCCTTTAGTTTTTAAACTGTCATTTTCATAACATTGCATAAGATTATGAGAGTCATTTGCCAGCAGAATATAGTAACATATTACAGGGTTGGGCATATGCCGTCGTCTACAACAAAAGCAGAATTAGTCTATGTGAGAAACCATGATCGCCTACATCCTGAAGTGAGTGGGTACCTAGAGAGAAGAGATTATGAAAAATAGTACTACTTTTTATTCTACTTAACCGCTGCATGTAGCGGTACGCACCCGTGCCTAAGGGTGTTGTCATTACATTTGAAGTTTGATCCCAGGGCTCTTTAATCACTAGCTCCTAAGCGCATCACGTTAACCACTGAACTATGGAGCCTCCGAAAGTTGTGCACAAATTATATTTGATTTTTTCATGCGATTTAATCAGGATGGAGAGTGTTATGGGCTATAAAATATTCATGGACGACTTCATAACTGCTCTGGTGGCAATCCTTCATCGGTAATGATGGTTAGACGTGTTTTGAAGAAGCCAAATTCTTCCTAGTTCTCTGCTTCTAATTGCTGTAGTCTACAATGTACAAGTCCCGTTTTCTCAACGCTAGTCCAGTCTCACATGTTATCGACCTACAGCAAATCTGGTCTACCGCGACTTTAATTGCCCGGAATCAGATTAGAAAACTGAAATCAATAATTGATATTCTTTTCCTGTCAAATATTGAGCCTCGTCCTGAAAGACTGCAACGTAAGTTTTATTAAAGAAAGTTTTGATAATAATTATTAATTAAGACATTCTGTTGGAAAATGCCATTCCCTGGGAAAGTTTTTTAAATTATTGGGACTTAAACTAATTGGGCCTCATAATTCTAGTTGAATTGTCTAGATCTGCTTTTAACCGGTACGTCCTTTGAAGAGTTTTTAGTGAAGGAACGATTATAGCGAAATACAATAAAATAGAATGCTAATTCAACAAAACTTTTCTCAGCAAGGCTTTAATTTATGTGCTTTACGTTTTGAACGTCTACCCGTGACGATAATGCGCAAAATGGTGACTTTACAATATTAAATACCGGTACTGCTATCTATTTGTGAAAATGTGAAATCTATCCGGGACAATTGAGAATAAACCGACCGAAAGCTACACCAGCTTCGTAGAACCGACGTACGCAGCCAATGGAAGGTCATTGGAAAATCACCTCAGTAAAACTTATTTTCCTACAACAAGGGCATCATTGTAGGTGTGGTGATAGAAGAACTTCTTAGAAAGGATCAGCTTGAAGCGCAGATCGATGGCGTGCTCATTTATGTGCGAGAAGAAATAATGCGTTGCAAGTTTTGCTTTGGACCTGCCTTGTGGCAGAACAATATACATAGATCTATATTATGCACAATTGCATATTATAGTTAAATTGAGGTTTAATTGGATCGCTTCATCATCTCTAGATGGATGATATCATGGAAAAATATCATACAATTTGAATTGGCATCAGTTTGTATGCCTAGTGGGCCTTTTGATATAAAATCTTGCAACTTTAGACTAATTTAGCCTGGATTTTTATTTCAATTGCCAAATATTGTTAAATGGCAAATATATTTTGTACTTTGACTGCTCTGAGGTTTTCAGTAATATTCCATTTGTTGACTCATTTTTGTCATTTCAAATTTTGTTATTTTTCAGTGGAAGATCTTTGGCCAGTTAAATTGACAATATCTTTAAAATCTTTGCGCCTTATTGTCATCGTTGGCCAAAAAACGGTTGTGTTAAGTAGTGGTTAAATTATGTTTTCTGTCAACATGGTGACAAGGCCGGTCATCTGTGGTTTTGTTCGTTTGTTAATGCAATACAAAGCTTTAACACCTGCTTCGTGCGAACTTTGACTCAATTTGATCAAATCTTTTCATCTTTTGGTTAATCTTCAACACAGGGTACTATTAGTAGCACATCGTGCAAATAACAATTATGTTATAGGTGTTTCCTTAAAATATTCCAAATTCTTTTCATTTGAAATAATGAGTAGGGCCTACTAGACATATAGGATTAACCTGGTTTATCAGCTTAGAAGTTAAATCTACTGCTGACTATTGCGATTAAAGCGGCAAGATAATACATAACAGTCTACACCGTGGTTCAATTAAAATTAAGTAAGCATTAAGTAAGTCAAACTGTTTACTTCAAAAAAAAAAATTGGCAGGAAAACAGTCTTTAATATTGTTGAACAAACACTCAATGATATATAAGAAATATATATCTTACATGTTTTTATTTACGAAATATAGTAATAAAATAGAGTTCAAGTTTTAATCCTTTCAAATGTAATATTTGAAATCGGTAGTTAAAGTTTGACTTACATTTTAGTGCATCTCGGTGTAAATACATGTAGGCTAGATTGATAAACATTATTTCAAATATATTGTGAATCTTGAAAAAGTGCATTTATCTTGAATTTGTGTCTTTAACATCAAATTCACATAGGCCTACGTAGACTACCTGAATAAATAGGCTGCACCGAAGCTTCACAAGGCCCCTATGGTGTGATATTTTATGCCTTACTAAAAAAGCTCGATGAACTCTGATGATACACTGGCGAAGACCAGCAACTGTTGCTCTCGGAAACGATAAAACCAAATATTTATTATTTAATCTAGTTTGTACCAGTTAAATCATAAATCATTAGGCTGTTGATGCAATATTTAACTAAAATAAACTCCCTTGAAGTTTAGCTACTTAATCATTCTTCTTTCTATGCCTTCCTGTAGCTGCTAACAACCTATTTATATACATAGGCTAAATGTATTTCAAGGCAGATATTTTGTTATTCTCAGAGAGCACAGTATTTTATACTGAATATAGAATTATAGTTACAGGTAAGAATTGTGATTAATCCGACGGAGAAATCGCCAGAATCTCGTATCCGTTGGAATCACACGCCAGATCTATGATTACCTTCGCAATGTTCAGTAATTTAATTAAAATCAGGGCTTTCTCGATTTTACTCGTTGTCGTAGGTTATAATATATCATACTCTGTCGGCCGGTCTATCTGTTTGTTGTCTGTCTCTCTCTCTTTCTCTCTCTCGCTCCCTCTCTCTCTCTCTCTCTCTCTCTCTGTCTCTCTTTCTCTCAGTGCACTTCCTAACGGCAGGTCCATGGCATATAACTGTTTTGTATGCCATATTATGTTGGAGCATTTGGCTTTCTGAGGGGTCTCCTTAACCAGTGCCTATTTTAGTCGGCTTCCACGAAACACGTGCAGCTTTCGGTTGGTCTATTCTTGTGTTTTTGCCGGATCCAACACGGCTATGTAGGTTATGTTTGCATCATACACATTTATTGAATAATACATGATATTGTCAGAATTAACTTTATGACAACTCGCGTGATATAATCTATTTAATCGCATTGATCAAATGATATAATATACTCGTATAAACAATAACGAACCATGGCTTGTTAGCTGAACAACAACTTCATAATATGGTATTGCCCCACATGCTTGTAACCTTTAGCAATTACTAAGCCACGATTTGCTTTAATAAACCGTAATTACTTAAGCATCATATGATAAATTATTTGCTTTTTCTATTAGTTTTGATTCATTCTTGTAGGCTAACCATACAGTTTTTTAAAACTATTTTTAGTGACAAATTAAATTTAATAATTGACTCTACACCTCACTCTCTCTCTCTCTTTCTCTCTTTCTCTCGCTCTCTCCCCCCCCTCTCTCTCTCTAATAGTATTTGTCTCACCGTCCGACTCTGTGACTCTCTGAATCTGTTTTTCTCTTTCACTTGCTCTTCCTCTCTCACTCTCCCCCTCCCTCACTCTCTCTGTCTCTATGTCTCTCTGACTCTCTCTGCCTTTCACTCTCTCTGTGAAGCTGTA
>JAQFZF010000907.1:0-15482 GCA_034695365.1 Enchytraeus norvegicus | reverse complement strand
GTTAGGTATCGTTAGGAATCGTTAGGTATCGTTAGGTATCGTTAGATTACTTAGGTATCGTTAGATATCGTTTTGTATAGTTAGGTATCGTTAGGCATCATTAGGTATCGCTAGGTATCGTTAGGTATCGATAGATATCAATATGTATCGCTAGGTATCGTTAGGTGTCATTAAGCATGTCTAGGTATCGGTAGGTATTGCTGTGCGTCGTGTGCATCGAAATATGTTATAATTCTAACGTATGAGATAATATGTAGTGGCTCATTAGAGAGATGAGATGTATAAATGAGATGAGATGTACAAATGAAAACCAAAATAGTAAAAACACATTGTGCATTTGGACATTACTTAAACAGGACTGCCGTTCTAGAGAATGAAACACATTTGTATTACAACTTTCCAGGGCAAGCTGAAAACCCATTTGTTTCCTCCTTAGATCTGTTAATCAGACTATCTTGCCCTGGCTAATGGACTTGCACTGTTTCGGAACATGCTTTTTCTTCAGTCTATTGGAAAGTGTGTTCTGGTGGTATAGAACCGCCTGCAGTTGCACAGTCTGCTTGGGGCGTCCATGACATAGCCTTCGGGTGAGGAACCGGACGTCGAATTCTCATTGTATTATATTGTATTGTATTTGAATAGCCGATGACTTTGCTTTAGGACCGCCTCGACAAAAGCTTGGTGACCCATCCGTTATTAGAGTCTGGCCTACCATACTGCAATCAGCTGAGTGATATTCCCTATTACTGAAAACATAAACTGCATGCGTTGAAAAGTTGAGCCGTCTCTTACGAACACATACAGTTATGGGTAAGTGAATTGACTCAGGTGTCCCCGCGGACGCATCTGCCTGGACTGTAATACAGATTTGTAAGTAACCAATCACTTTCAACAAATCAAACAATCACAAATACCTTAATAACCAATCACAAATACCCTAAATAACCTATACTAATACTCATAAACGTTAAACGTTGAACTTAGCTGTACAGCTTTTCAATATTTGCAAAAAAACTGGTAGGCCTACAATAGGCCTACCACATTCGTTATATTAGCGTCCCGAGTACTATAATATTGCCTTGTGCAATATATTTATACAAATCTAATTTTGACAGTTTTTCTTTTTCTTTTCTTTTTGAGGTTTAGATTGATGTTGAGATTGAATTTTGCATGGGCATGGGCATGGGTGCGAATCGATGCCTGGAAGACGGAAGATTAGTTGTGTACCTGCGCTGGCATTGCAATGCCGTGGCCGTTAGTGGAATGCACTGATCGAAAAGCAAAGGTACGATTAATCATGCAGTAGAAAAGTAAAATAAAATTTGCAAAAATAACAAAGGAAACTAGCATGTGTGTCTGTGCACGTGTAAATATATACGGAAATTTAAAAAAATTAAACTAATAAATAAATATATTACAAAGGACAATATCGCGTTCCGGTCCTACAGGAGAATATCAATTAGACTCAGATAACGGGCCCACTCATAACTCGACCTTGACGTTTTATTTCTTATTAGATAAATATTCCAGGTTTGTTCTCAAGTGTGTGCAAAAAGACTAGCGACTAAGTTCCGTCCTACTTTGGAATTGTAAATAGGCCTATTTATAAGTCAAATTTATCATAGACAAATTTAAACCCTAACCGTAAACCCTACTCTAACCCTAAACCCTTACCCTAATCCTATACATGTACATATTCTCTGCAATCAAGCAGGAGCGATTAAGACATTATCATGAAAAGTTAATTCAAGAGGCATACAAACTGAACGGAAATTAGTCGCTACTGCAAAAAGAGCAGCTTGGATTTGTAATATGATTGTTTTTCTCTCCAGGGTAACACAATGCAGTTTGTATCCATCGTGCTAGATTTCGTGTTATATTGAATTTCCGGAAAAGGTTAATTTGAGCTACACAATTGTGCTAAAAAACACAGTATTTCAGACAATTATAGAGCGGGGGCGGTAATAGAGGACACAACTTCGAACTACGTTTCCATCGACTTCATATAATACAGATAGTAGGCTATAATATATAAATAGTATAATTTTAAATGTAAAAATAGTATAATTTGCAATGGTCATCAGTGTATCAGTCCAATCATCTAGCTATATCGCCTTAAATAAAAGTAACAGTCATCTCTATATAGACAAATAATACGGTCAATCATGATCATAACTGCTATAGGCTGCGCGGCTTTATTCGATGAAATGCTAGGCTAACAATTATAATTAGTTCTGCAGGCTGAACGACCTTCTGTTGAACAGCCTCTCATCTAATGGTCACTGATGACCATTGCCTAATGTCGAAATATATTAAATCAGGTCATAGTCTAGTTATTAAATCAGGTTATAGTGACCTTGGTAGAGTTTTATACCTATGCTGCACTCCTTTAAAATATCAAGCTACTGCCGATTTTAAAAAAAGACTTAAGATTAGGCCTAAGGCCTAGATTATATATTAGATATTCAGATCTTCTCTGAATTGGATCATCACCCTAATTGCACACTGTTACAGAATTGTAGCTTCTCAAACTCCGCCCAATAAGTGTATAGGCCTAATAATTATTTTTCTTCCCTTAAACAGCCCCTCATTTACCACCAGAATTAATTAATCCATTTGAATATAATTAAATATTAAATAATTATTTAAAAATTATAATAATTAAGTCGAAATTGTGTTAAATATTTTGAAACATCGGTCAGCTTTGGTCTCATTGTCCCTTATAGCATCGTAAGATGAAGAAATTAACTTTGAACCCATATTTTATTGTAATATATTGTATTGTCGTTAAATGTATACCCTATGACACATGTGTCTTGACGCCGACGGTGTTGCTTCAGTTTTATAACATCAACTCGTAGGTAATGAACTACTGGACTAATCCACAGTAGAAATCTTTCCACGGACTGTGTCATAAAAACATGCCATTTGATGTAAGCCTCACACATGGGTTCTAGCGCGGAATTATTGTCCATCATTAACGCAAGTAATATTCGGACAAAATATTTGTAAATAAAATGTTAAATAAAGTTAATAGATAGGGATTTGATCTATAAAGTCTGATTATTCATTTGTATTAGATCATACACAATTTGAATAACCCATTTCTCCTATTATTCATATTTTTAATATTTATTTATTTATTGCTATTATTATTGTCCCTGACATCGAATTCGGGTGAAGAACCGGACACTAAATCCTCATTATATTGTATTATTATTCTATATTGGATATTTAGGATACTTTGTCGTCGGTTATTTTCTTCAGAATCAATGTCAAAATTACTCTATTGAGTTTGGCCTTTAAAGTTATTTTATTGATTTATGTTAAAGCTTTTAATTAAAGGACATTGTCTTAGCTACTGACTGCTTTTTTACTGTCTCATTGTATTAAGGTGTTTCTGTAAAGGGTCATGTAAAGAAGCTATTAGAAGCTAGATTGGTTCTTGTCTGATAAATGAGTACCGACTAAATTTCGTCCAGTTTGTAGGGCTTTTGAATAAACTTTTTATGATTCTGTCTTAATCTCTGCTGTGATTAATTGAAGTGGAGACATGGAGAACATTAGGGTTAGGGTTAGGGTTATGGTAGGGGTTATGGTTAGGATTAAAATTATGTTAATTTTGAATTGGCGAATAGGCCTTTTTACAATGCAAAGTTGGACGGAACTTAGTCGCTAGTGATAAATGTTTTACCTAAATGCTCTAAGAGAAAATTACGTCTTTCTAACTCTTTCACTATTGAAAAAGTCAAATGACATACCCATTTTAAAATTTGCTCATTGTCTTCAATGTTTTCATTGAAAACAATTCGACATTTTGTACGCTATTGCTTTTAGGTACTAATTCAAGAGTATTTTGAAAAGTATACCTATAGCATCTACAGTGCAAATTGGTACATTCTGAATGAGAGAAAAAATAGAAAGAAAGAGAGATACCGAAGTTGCACATTGAGAAAATTGTGTAATATACTAAGATGATAATGAATATGAAGTGGTACCGTCAATGTAGGCTAGCCTACAGTCATATGGTGTCGGATAATATTACCATACAATTAATAGTATTTTGATTTTAGAGTTTTAGACTACCACACGGGATACAGTTATGCACATGTGCTATTATGCAAAAAAATCTCATCAGAAGTCGAAATTGCAACTTTGAAAGTGTACAAATATTTGATAGAAACTATTGAGCAGCACAATTTAATGCATTAGAACTGTTAATGAACATGGTACTGAATGGGTGCAGTTAGTTAAGATTAAGTTATTTACAATGTAGTAGCCAGTGGAGTAACTTCACCCCAGGCGCCCGGAACCAGAATATTTTTAGACGCCCCTTTAAAAAATCTTGCTGGGCAATAATTATTGATAAGGGTTTCTTGTGGAAAGTAGACTAATAATTTCATCGAATAATTGTTATTATAGTGCACTTTGGTTCAAGAAAATAAGTAATGAATTGAACCCCTGTCTAAAGTTTAAATAGGTGAAATTGTAATTAAACGGCTCCAAATTTGGTGACTTTTTTTGCGAGGCGCCCCTCAGGCGCCCCTCTTGGCCTGGCGCCCGGAGGCGACTGCCTCCACTGCCTCCCGTAGCTACGCCACTGGTAGTAGCACGTTGAGTTGTAGTAGCACGATCGTAATGTAATTTTGTTTAATTTCAATCATCGATATCTTCCGGTGGAACAGATTAATGATTAGAAATGCTCATCAAATAATAATGTTATCTTCACATCAGAGGTGTCAAACATTCGACTGTCAACTTGTAAACATAATTCTTTAGTTGTTGTTTTCTCTCTCTCTCTCTCTCTTTTCTCTCTCTCTCTCTCTCTCTCTGTCACTCTCTCTCTCCCTTCATCTCCCTCCACCTCTCCCCTATCTCCCGCCCTCTATTTGTTTATATTTCTTTCACTCCCCCTAACGTATACATCATACCTATGGTACTGTTATTCCTATACACTGTATGCATTAAGTGAATATTCATGATTTCCAGAGAATCGCATCACTCGTTGCATTTATGCTTTCAATTACCGTTACACTGTTCGCATTCTTGTCATCGTGTAATTGAGCCTATATCGAATTACACAAACATTAAACTTTCATGACTGTCCGCTGCAGACGTCTGGTCTGATTTCTTTCTTCCTATAATCTTTCCTCCAGCCATTACAACTTATCGCCCAGCTTTCGTTGCAATAGATACATTTTCACGTCTAATGATATGATATTGAAATCTGTTACATTGTCGGATCTACTTAATTATTAGAAACAAGACTTATCTAGTGTATACACATAACCAGTGTATGATCCATAACCAGTTAGTGCAACTCATAATCAATCAATCAATGAATCAATCAGAAAGTTTGATATAGGGCACTGTTAACTCAAGTCTCATAACCAGTTAAACCAGTTTGTACCAGTTAGTAATAACCGGTTAGTAGATTCCATAACAAGTTATATTATCCAAAATAAGTTAGAAGGCCTACAACCAATAACAAGTAAGCATATCAAAACTCAACCAGCAAGTCATGAGTTTACTTTTGTGAACCTGATTATATAATAATTCTCTCTCTCTCTCTCTCTCTCTCTTTCTCTTTAAAGTTTGTTGGCATTTGTTAATGGTGTTGATCCCCAACTAAGTGTTTCAACTGCGTTTGTCATAAATCTGACGGTGAGATCGCCATTTGTCACAGATACGATAGAACTGTACATCAGGCCCGGCCCGTTCTAAACCTTGAAATCCTTTGTTGCAATCAGCCACTACGTACTAATTGCTTGCAATTCATCGACCCACGGATGGCTTGGTTGACCCGTTGCACATCCGAGATTTTATTGTTCTAGCTACTCAACCAGAGATCGAACCGAGGTCTCCTGCGCAACGATTCGACACAGCTATCCGACTCGCTACAGTTGGACCAGGGTGACGTTTAACATGGTCTTACAAATACTAAAAGGAGTCATTTATTAAAGCCGATAATAATTTCTGCTTAAAGTAACATCGTATTGAGTAAAATTTCATTTATAGGCTGACTGGCTTCTATTAAACACCAATAAAATAGTTCACAAATTAATATAAAATACGCAAAATAGGTCTAACTTTTCTTGTGTTGCGGTTTTAGTCCTAATGAAATTATTTAGTAATGTGAGCATGCATGAAAGTGCAATTTCCACAACAGTTTGAACACTGTTTTTAAACTGACGTCAAACCTCTATATATAACACTTATTCATCAATGATATAATTGCTATGCTTTTTAAAGTTTCTTTTTCTTTCGTTCGTTTTTGATATCGTCGTCAGATGATGAACCGGACGTGAAACCGTTATTTGATTTGATTTGATGTTACCTGCTTGAAGCATTGTGCCGATGAGAATGTGGCTACATCGATGATGGGTGTATCGCAGGTTGAGGAGAGCTCCTTGCCCCTGTAGCAGTCCTCCAACCAATCTAAAACTTTCTGCCCCCGCCCCTCCTGACCCCCAATCCGCTCAAGATTTTGAATTCTGTTCCTTCGATACCTCCCGGGGGAGAAACCCCCGCTATAAGACCGCGCTCGGTATTCCTCGAACTCATCCGCTAACTCTGTCATTATTATTCTTTTAATTAGATAAGATTAGAAATTTTAGGGTGTTTGATTGTCTGTCAATTCAATAAAATGCAAGTTTTCAAGTATTTGCTATACAATGACTGACTAACCTTTAGTAGACTAAATCGTGAATACAGAGTTTGGTATAATTTTATATGCAGGCTGTTGCATTGTATAGGCCTATACATGTACAGTAATCTCTCACCCGTGCACTAAGCATTTACGATTTATTTTACTGTATGGTGCCGATGCCATAGGCCATAGATACCACAACTAAAATGTTGCTTAGTTGGAAAGATAAATTATGGCTACTGAGGTGGTCATCCGTTAGGTTCACCTTCCTCAGCTTCTGCCATAGTCGGCTTTGATGAAACATTGATATTTTCGCTTGATTTATTGTTTGGGAAGCTCGGCTTACTTACCGGGATTGAATTTTCTTCTACCCGTATGAAAATGTTTTGCTTCCAGTGTAGGGGAGGGGAGTGGGGGTAAAATTTCTAGAGGGGGCTAAACCCCTACCCCCCCCCCCCGACGGCTACCATACTGATCCTTCTCTTCATTTATAAAGATTGCAAATTGTGTCTTTGAACAGGTATATCAACATTATATAAACATTTGTGTTGTCAATTTGGCTTACATTTCCAGGCGCATACATTTACATTTGCATTTATATTTTTACACTAGCGTTTACATTTACATGTTTACATTTCATTTCTAAACATTTACATTTACAGGCTTATATTATTCTTCGTCACTCTACAATATATTATTCTAATTATTATTATTTCTCAATTGACGTCCCTGATATCATCGTCAGATGATGAATCAATATTGATTGATTGATTGAATCATTAGACTGTACTAAAAGTAGGTCACCATGTAGATTAACTGTCTAATCTTATAATAAAATACTCTAAGTTGCTTTTTTACATTGTAAAGGAGATGGCCTTTGCAATATTAAAGATTTTAAGGGTTAAAGCCTCAAGGGTACTGCTGGATTAGCCTAAAGAAATAACGCCAGTTTAGAGGTGCGGAGGCTACATCAGTGACGGATGAACGCATGAATTGGACCTATGTAGCAGGCCTAATTAACTATTGAGCCCAATAACAAATGCGCCACTTCGAAAGACTCCTGCATTACCATAAAAGTCTTGTTTAAATCATGTAGGCACTCCTTCATTCTCTGTATGAGTTACCAAAATTTTTATAACTACTATAAAAGCTGTAAAGCTAAGTTTAACAACTGTTTCCTTAGTAAAGGATACTGTCAGAGACGGACTCGGCTCTGACTCTAACTCGATTCATCCTGCTACTCAAGCTTAGACCTACGTGTTACGGTGTAACCGACGGCGACTACTTCACTATGCTATCCAATAGGAACTATAATGACTTTGTAAGCCTATTCCATTGATGCGTCAGGTATAAGCATAGATGGGTATTATAAGTCTATAACTAGAATGAGGCGTTACACGAGGATTACTTTATGCGCTAACTATGTACTCACAATGACAGTCGCCCTCTGTTGGTCGTGGCTATAATAATCTCCAGTCTCCGTGTGAGCGCTAATTCTACTTCCAGCGATAGGTCATAGCCAGAATATCATATGGAATGAACGGAGCATTATAGACTGATAGCTATAACGTTAGCAAAATTGCCATTTACCCGGTGGCGCCGTCCAGGTGGGTGGCCCTCCTAGAAAAAACAATTAGATGTGTATATTTAACTGTCTAAATAGGCCTATATAGATATAAAATAGGGGCAATAACGTACAATTGCGTACAATTTGTATAAAAGTGGTAGTTCCTTAATTACTGTAAATAACTTATTCCCTCGTATTGCATGGCGCGATTATTTAATGTCAATAATAGACTGGGGACACCGTAGAGCAGTTTTAGCTTTGGGAGTGTAGGACATTTCAAACAGTTCGTTTTGTTTGTTTAATAATTTCTAAAATATCAAGAACAACAGCACGAACTTTTTTGTACACTGTATTTACATCTCCTGAGTTAAAAAATAATCATAATTGGATTTGTAGGGTTGATAGATTTTGAAAAATTGAAATTAGAAATTGATCTGGTTAATTGATTAAATTAATTGAGAAATTGATTAGAACTGATCAACTAAATTGTTTTAAATAAAGCTGGCATATACATTGTACAAGTCATTAAATATAGATTTTCACCACACAGATTAGAATCCTCATTAAATTACGATGTTATTCAAATTTGATTTTATTGTTTGTGTTAGTAATTATTTTGCGCGTTTCAATTATTGTATTGGGATAATTATATACACTTAAAGTATACAACTATAACCTGCATTTACAAACATCATTATTGAATGTCATAAATTACATATATACTTATTCAGTTTAGTATTTTAATGCTTACATGTATTATGACAGCATGCTATATTACACATACTATACATAGTATACAAGTAGCGCGTGACTTTCCGAAGCAAACTATTGATTTTTAATACTTTCAAAGAAGAAGCTGACTAACGATGCTACTGCTGCTAACTGCTACATGTATGCTATGCTATACGAAGCGATTCTAACTGCTAAAGAAGCTGACTAACGATGACAACGACTAACGATGAAAAAGAAGCTGATTAATACATTCAAAGATGAAGCTGACTAACGAAGTCACCATGGAATATCATCTCAGAAGCATACAATTTCCTTGAACAAAGGTATCGTTTAAGGTATGATGAAGGAAATGCCTCTATTAAGGCATGGACTTGTTGCGTTGAAAGATGCTGTGCTCAATATTAATGAACTTCAACAAAGACTGTGAAATAATTTTTGGCTTGGACTTGCCGTGTTACAAAGCACTCTAGATGGATAGATCAAAGTTAAATAAGAAAATTAGTATGGCTCAAATTGTTATATTTAGTTGACCCAATTTGGACATCGATTGAGTATCGAACTCGGGTTACATAGGATCACGGTTCGAATCTCAGGGCTCACCTGTCACTGATGTAGCCGTTAGGCTACGAAACTGTCGTAAAATTCGGCTGTAGTTTTATTAATACTTTTGAGTATCAATTATTGTTTAACGTACATAAATGCACAATAAAAACCTGTTGATCTGTACGTTAAACAATAATTGATACTCAAAAGCATTACAATACGTTTATCCACAGTATGTTACAACATGGTGGACTCCAAACACTCCAGGTTTATAAGAACCTCCTCAGTCATCGCTTAATATCCAGTCCACGCAAACACACAGAACGATCTACTGGTTTGTATATCTATGCAAATTACGCCGAGCGCTCCTCGTATATTATAGGGCGAATGTTTGCTGCTATGAATTACGATGAAGATTTATTGTCCGCTTTCTCATCCGAAGAGATATCAGTGACGTCTCTAGCCATATCGTGTAATTCAATATCATCCGGCATATATTTTGTACAGGTGCCAGAGGAGGCTTGTAACTTTAAAGACATAATTCTACAAAATTGTATGAATCACAGAGCTACAAGTTAATATTAAAAATACACTGGCATGTAATGTAAGAATGTCTTCACATTAATTAATTAAAAAGTCATATAATATTCTTATTAATAAAAAATAAGGAAATCTTAATGGAGAAACGAGTCGTAGCCTATTTGCCAAAAGGTAAGTGGTCGTAGACAAGTCCAGCAAAACTATTGCTGGATGGAAGGAAAGTTTTAAACAGAATTGTCACAGCTCGACGGTTTCTATTTTTTATTACGGGAGTCAAGCGTTAGAGAGCTCAAATTCATATATTAAATTCATGTCCTATACTTTCACCTTCAGGAAAATCACTGTAATAAATCAATAAATAGAAAATGAAAATATAAATTTGAGCAGAAAAGTGATTGTATCCTTTGAATTCTGATATTTCAAGCTATACAGATCCTCAATTGAACGGGTGTTCACAATTTTGGCAGTGCAGCATCGTTTGAAGATCTTTTTTTATTAAATTTATAATCGCATTGGTGTTGATTTCTTGGAACTCGGTGTTGACAATAACGACGATAGCAATGTAATTGTTGTTATTGTTGTTGTTCAGATGTTGTTGTTATTTCTAGCTATTGCTAAATGCCAGTAGTTCAAGGCCATTGTTACAACAATACCTATGAATATAAATGAGCTCGTGATAGAGAATCATAGAGCTGCAGTGCCACACAAAACAAATAAGCTTAAACATCATTTAATTCCAGTCAGATACTGAAGCAACTTGTTGTTGACCAGTGGTGACTCTAGAAATTTTTTGGGGGGGGAATAGGCCCCCTATATGGGGCAGGTTATCTAGGGGCAGGTAAATCAAGGGAAGAGAGGTTGGTGGATTGGAAAAAGATCCGGATTTAATGTACAATTTGTCAACAATTTCAAATCGATGGCCCATGGCCCCCCCCCCCCCCCCCCGCCCCCTTGAGAACATGAATGTTGTTGACGCCCTACAAGAAGCGTTAGATTAATTAATTGAGCTTTCTCGCTTTCAGCTTCCTATCTGATAACAAGAGATTTATTATAAGCAAATAAAGGATATTGCAGAGCAAATAGCCTAAGCTTATAAGTATAATACCTGTTAACTGTTTTTTTACTCTCTACATTAGAATTATTGTGACCAATGAAACCACAATAGTTAGGTAACGAGGTTGTTACTTTTATAAAATAATCCTCACTTCCAAAACAAGACAATAATGATGAACAATCCTCAATAACTCCGGATTAACGTCCTTTTTATAATCCGCAATATATCCACTCAGTTCTCTAATCGACGTAGCCCTTAATACAAATTATAACAGTGATGAATAAATGCTTTGGTAACTGCGAATACTGAGGAAAGCAATTGGAAGGCACCTCAGATATAATATTTCCCAATCTAAATACAATTTCGATATTGTCAACGAATGAATATAATTACCCCAACACGTTAATCGATCGAGGGAGTGCTCATTATTGGGTAATATAGAAGAGAGTGAAGTGAGTAGGAATGTGTACCTGACTGTTTGACAACCTCAAGAGAGAGGAGAGAGAGAGACAGAGACAAAGAGAGAGAGAGAGAGAGAAATGTCAAATCGTAAACTATATTTGCCCATGTTTTCTACCCATAGGTAACTTCTTTTTGACCTTGTAATATGCAATGCATTTCAATCATGTCCTTCGGGTTAAAGACGGACTACAAAATAATAATACTCATTGAATATATATAAGTATTCAATCATTCGGCGAGGTAAATATACAATACAATACAGTACAATGAGGATTTAACATCCGGTTCCTCACCCGAAGGCAATGTCAGGGACGTCTCAAGCAGACTGTGCAGTGTGCAACTGCAAGCGGTTCTATACCACCAGAACACACTTGCCAATACATCGACTTAAGAGGAAGAGAGATCCGAAACAGTGCAAGTCCATTAGGCAGGGCAAGAGAGTCTGATTAAACAGATCTAAGGAGGAAACAAAACGGTTTTCAGCTTGCCCTGGAAGGTTGCAGTACACGTACATGACCGAAGATCATGTGGAAAAGAATTTCATAGCGTTGGAGCGGTAAAACTGAATGATCGCCTACCTATTGCTTTATATTTTCTTCTGCATAGTCTAATTTGTATGTATGGCAATTGTTTTTCAAACTTTGATGAAACCTACTTTAAATATTTACTTATATTTTTTGCTTAAATTTTTTGTAAGACGAATTTTTATAACAATCGAGGAATTTTATTTAAAAAATATAAAAATTCCAAATTCTTTAGAAAGAAATTCTTTTTAAAAGTAACATTTTACACAATCCCATATATACGTCAAGATCTAGTCAACCTCCAATGACTGGGTGGCAGTGTGGGTGTCTTCAGTGTGTGAACACATGATGTTAGCAATGAAATCCTAAATTGTTTCACCTCGAGTGCTAATGAACCTTTCCGGAAGTAGGACCGAACTTTATGTGTACATGTACTCAGTTCATTAAAGCAGTAGCCTAACTACTAAGTAGATTAACTGTTAAGCTCACCCGGTAAATGGATTCGGATAAATAACACGCAGGCACACGCACAAATAGAAGTGTCAATCAATCAATCAATCAATCAACAATTTTTATATAGCGCGCTCTTAACGGAGTCTCAGAAGCGCTTAGAACATTGCATTGTAATTTAATCTGAAATTTGAGCGAACATGGGGTCGAGAATACAAAGAAATCATGGCGCAAACGACTGTTCATTACAGAATTTGCCTTAGTTTTCTCTTAGAAAACGTGCAGTTTTCGGTAGGTCCAGATTCTCAAGTTTTCCGGACCAAACTCCGTGTACACATAAGAAGCTGACATGCCACTGGAGAGCACCGTACAGAAATTACAGAACAGGGACTAGAAACACAAACACTGACAAGTATCTAGTCTACGTCAGTTTCGCTGTTTTGTTGTTTCGTACAGAATCAATGAGCTACGGCCCAAGATAATCAGACAACGACAGTGCAGTATTTTCAAGATTTTATGACGGAAGAAATCTGGAAAGATCAATTGTTGTCTAAATAGATGCATAGATACATGTTATGAGGCTTGACTAATAAAGAGAGTGTATGAATAGCTTTTATATAGAATGGACCGACCAACAGGATGGTATTCTATAGATTCTATTTAGGCCCTACATGGGATGACACGTACAATACAGGAGACGAAGGAGTCAGAAAGGGTGTATTAATCGTTTGGAATTGATAGAATATAGGATGGATGAATTTTATCTAGGCCTACGTACAAAAGATAAAGGAAAGAATAAAAACAATATTGAGTCGTCCTTGATTGCTGCACTATTTCTTAATTATGTGAAGCTTAATAAGCGAATGGTAAGATTACATTTTCCACTACGTGCTTTGAATTGTTAATCGAGCCTTCACTGCCCGTCCTTGTCCCTGCAATTAATTGAGAATATACCTTGGGCTTTCTCAGAAATGTACCACATTCATCAGACTTTCATGGAATAAGATAACTTGTAATGTACAAGATAAAATATAGAAGCACAATAAACAACATATGCTAAGAAAATTATTATTTCAAATTTAATTTATTATAAGCCCTAAGGCTTGAGAAATAATAATAAAACCTAAATATAATTTAAAATAAAATAAAATAAAAACCAAAACAAATGTGCAGTAACTCCTCCCCCAAACGTCTTTGTGGCTCAATGGCTATCGCGTCGACCAGTCTGTGACGACTTTTGAAGAAAAAGGCCTCGGGTTCGAACCGTTCGATACTCCGTAGAGTCAATCATAGAGTTAAATCTCGGATGCACACGGGCCAACCAAGCCCTCAAACCATCCCTACGTGGGTCGGTCGATTGAAAGCGATTAGTACTTGGTGGGTAACTGGCTCAGAAGGTTGTGAAAATAAACATGGGTCTGGCGTATAGAGGTCGACCGAAATAGGAAAATTTTTTTCGACCGAAAAATAAAAAACCGAAAAGGATTTATTTTTCGGTCAAAACATAAAAAATCCGAATAAGGAAATTCCTTTTTCGGCTGATAAACGTAAAATAAAAAGCGCAGTAGTTAAGACATTATTTGTGCACATAACACTAGGTACAGGCCTATAGGCCTGCATAATTTGTCCATGTTTATTAAAGACTACATTTTAGATACACGTAGAAAGTCTTTAAATTTTGATCAACTTGTCAATCAATGCTCATTTGCGAGTGTGATAAAAAAATTGAAAAAATAAATATGTGCCTTGGACGTTTGGACAATGGGCATCCTGTTACCTGTAACATTTGAATGAGATATTATAGACATGTATGTAAACGAGACGGAGGTAGACACACCAGTGATACAAAGTTGAAGTGCCGGATATTTTATAAATACAGTATTTCTAGCAAAATGAATACTGCTATTTGTATACTTTCTTAGCCAATGTCATATTGTTAAATGTAGTAGGCCTAAACTGCGGACTTAGATATGGACTACAGGCCTACATCGACAGACAGATTGCGCTACATACCATGGATCAGCGAGCCCTCTTCTCTTTGGCAGAGGCTCTCAATCGTTTTGCAGAATTTAACGGGATTTTCTTTCGCGGCTCATTCAATCTAGTCGATCTCAAGTAACCGATCCACGATTCATTCCGTTCTTAGTGACTCGTTTTTATTAAACCCCACAGGGCTATTCACATCCAGAATCAGTTGACAACTATGATTAGAGAATTTGTACAGCCTGCCGTCTCAATACTTAATGTTGCTTAAAATTAACCAACCAAAGAGGATTGAGGATTTGGCTAAACCGACTGCACATCCGATATCTTATTCTCTGATTGACCCTTCCGGGTTACGAACCCGAACCTTCGGCGAACGACCGATCGACCGATGGTCGTACTTTAACCATTGAGCCGAGGAGACAAGTATTTTACATAGTATTATTTATTAGACACCAAAAAGGGTCAGACAACCCTGTAAGAATCACTGTTACAGTATGAATGGAATAGGTACACAAATTACAATAAATCTATAACTAACAGTACTTCTTGGTGGCTAATTAGCAATTTAACATCAAAATTAAAGAATTAGTCCGTTGATGTTGGGCTACAAATTAATCATCAGTCCAATGACCAAATAGTGCGACAGCTTACGAAATTTAAATAATAACAATTACTAAGGAAACAAAATAATAGTGTAATTTTTACGACAAAGCATTTACATATAAATATGATAGATTTATGCTCATATTCAATCAATATCGCTATATTTAATTATAAGTTAATGGCGCAGATTGAATTTAAAGCTATGTTCCGTTGCAATGGTTTTAATGTCAATTTGGAACAGTATTTCAGTATTTTGGACCACAAACTTTTATGCACTTTTCTCTAATAGAGGTCCTATGTAAAGGACTAGCAAAGTCGTTAACATTTCTCAAGCAATATGTATTCGAACTATAATCTATATTCAAAGTCAAT
>JAQFZF010000906.1:0-15488 GCA_034695365.1 Enchytraeus norvegicus | reverse complement strand
TTGGGGGGATTTTTGTTAAATTTCATTGGAAAAGTTTCCTTCGGGGGGGATTTTGCCTCCATGCTCTTTGGGGGGATGGGGGGATAGAAGCCCCTGCTATGAGAAATGTGGCATTTATCTGGGGGCGGGGGGGGGGGCCGGGGGGCTACACCCCAAGCTCGACATGCTGACCCTCATAAGGTCAAGAGGTGACAAACCCCCGGGGGGTCTTGTTTGACCTCATGGCTAGGAAAGCTGCACGTACGAGCCGACCTCATAAGGTCAAGAGGTGACAAACCCTCGGGGGGTCTTGTTTGACCCCATGGCTAGGAAAGCTGCACATACGAGCCGACCTAATAAGGTCAAGAGGTGACAAACCCCGGGGGATCTTGTTTGATCGCCATAGCTAGGAAAGCTGCACATACGAGCCGACATCATAGGGTAAAGAGGATAAAAACAACAGAGGTCAAATTCTTTCAATCTGCGAATTTTCAATTTCACAGAGCACCCGTTTATCTCATTTCCAACAAATACCAGCCTGTCCTATAGGTTGACTATTGTTATAATAGAACAGACCTGACATCTGCTGATATATGTAAAAATAACTTCTAAGCCTTAGCTACGTAATTTTGGGAGATACTGAAAATCTATAATAGGCCTAGAATTGTTAACATGAAACATTTGCACGAGCAGGATCTTAAATTGATCTTAGTCGTGATCCTGGTTGAACAGTTGAGCTGTTAGTAATAGCCTGCCTAGTGAGGCAGTAAATCTGAGTTATGTTAAAGTGATAGTGATAGTTTATCGAGTGTCATTTTCTGTTGCAGCCAAAACCATCAACAATAGCCTCAGGCGCGGATTTAGGGGCCGCTCCCCCCCCCCCCCGACGTCCGTGCGGGGCGGCGGGGCAAAAATAATAATAGGCTAGTAGTGATAATTTAACATTTAAATTAGGGAGTTGTGGCGTGCTCCTGTAATCCAGCTACTTGGAGGCTTATGTGAGGTTTATTATTATGCCTACAATTTGACCCATTAACATAACAATGTGTGGCCCTTATCCCAGCCCATTGAATGGACCTAGGCTTGATCAATCTCTATTTAACCTGACCCTCGATGAAATATGAAGAGCCATTGAGCCATATTGTAGGCTTATATAGGCCTACTATATTATTTAAGAAGAAAACTGCGCTGTAAAGCAGTGGCGGATTTAGGTTTTGCGCACCAGGGGGGGGGAGAATGAATTTCAAGGGGGCACCTTGGTTCAAAATAAGAAATAAGAAAAAAACATTTCGCGCGAAGCGCGCAAAAATTATTCTTCGTTCTGCTTTCATATTTGGTCATAGATCTATGCCTATTTCAGGAAGCACGAAGGCCTTAACACATTTTTTAAAATAATCCATAACAAGCTTTTGTTATAATAATTAATGAGAAATGGAGGGGCCAATAGTGCAAATGTATATTATTATGTATATAGGCCAAATGCTTTAAATACAACTTATACTAAGAAAGCTACCCTATAATCTCACAAACTAAATGCACTCAATGACCCCTAAGTCACCGATGAAGGATCGCCCGATTTAACTCTATACGCTTACTACTCGTATACAGAATGGCTAAATCAGATCTTTATATTAGTACTGCAATTAACTCATAACATTATATATTCTAATTTAATATATCATAGTCAATAATTAATTTCCACAATGCTCTTAACCACTTTAATCAACGGCCAAAAACTTAATATAATATCTCATTATTATATATCCTTAAATTCATATTATCTTTCTCACAAACTAAAACATATAGGATCATTAAACCTTATTTAATACAATTAAATTATCCATTATATATATTATATTCCATTGCACGGGACATAAAATCATATAAGCTAACCAGGGGATACCTCAAATCCTACCATATCCATCCTCTACACTCAATTAATCCAATTATAAATCTAACAAAGGAAAATCATTTCTACTCTCACACGTTAAAAACGCACGCACACCATTAGCGACAAAAGCACGCTAATACAACATTATACTAAAAAAGACAAAGTGGAACTACTTCACACCCAAATTTCGGGTTTTACGTCACCGGATGTGGCCTATGGCGATTTCTCAACCTAGTTACACATCAAGCAATGTAAAACGGGAGGTTCCCTTATTTAACCCGAGACTCGCAAAGCTTGACAGCCAAAATGCGTGTCCCCAATTCTTCCTAATTTCTGCTAGAAAATCAATTTATAGCGTCGCGAGAATTTCAATTAAATAGGTGTCAGAAACACATTCACCCAATCTAATAAATACTTAACCCGTGGGCTGACCCCCATGGCTCACCCCTCAAAACCTGTCAAAAATAAGGCTAAAACCAAAAATATCAAGGGTAGGTCCCACCGGTGCCCCCCTCCCAGCCAAAACTGAAATCAAGGTCTAATATAAAAATATCTCATTTAAAATTACAATGTACCGGCCAAACGAATTTCGTTACACTATCCCATGGCAAACGTTTCGTTAACCCATATTTCGAGTTTACGAGCAACCGTAACATTCACGTTACCGTAGCCTACTGCAACCGATTTTTCGGTGCCTTAACCTAAACTTCACGGTCAACTTTTTACTCTGATTTTAGTGAGGTGCCCATCACTGGTTCACTGGCATAGGCTAAGATAATATTCATATATCTAGGCCTATTAATGTTTTGTTTGCTATAGCAACTGACACTCGAGCAAGTTTTAAGTGGCTCATTCTGGTTAAGGTTGAACTAAGACAACAAATGCCTCACACTGCCTGGCTGACAGGCTAATATGATAGTGTACGTGTATAATAGTATTTACTACCTAGTCGTTACCCCTGGTTACTAGTGGTTAGCCTACAGTGCAGCATATCAGTTACTAGCGGCATATCTGTTGGGTATACGACACTGCCATAGGTTTCAGGTTGAGGATAGTTCCTACCGAAATAATTCTGTGGTTCCCACAATACGGCCTTAGGCCTACGTGTTAAAATTATTACAGTCAACTTGTTATAAACATAAGGGTTTTGGTTTAAGGATAGGGTTGGGGTAGGGGTTAGGATTATTCCAAATCCCACCCCAACCCCTAATATGGTGCCTTCTGTGAGAACAATTAGAAATAGTCCATGCTGCATGCGATCCGTTATTTACCTTGCGGATTCAGTGATATTATTTCGACAGGTACTAACCTCTAGCCTACGTAGGTTTCATGGCTCACTCATCACTGATTTAGCCGTTAGGTAGCGATACCGGCAATATATTCTGAGTTAGCCTTTGTTGGCCTTGTAGGTTGGCAATAAAATAAAATATTAATTCGAGAACCGATTACTGTGAAATTAAATGTAATAGCTTGGATTATCTAATTTTTGAAAATGGTGCATAATTTTCTTTGGGTTTCATAAAAAACAGAAAGTTATTGATAGGCTATAGGAGTATAGGAGCCGCCGATGAATCAATAATTTGATCAGTATGACTATTACATTATAATTTTATTAATAAATAATTTGATTTATACTGATACAATGTAAACGGACGGTAAATCTTTATTATTATTATTATTATTTTTCTAAATCCATTGGTTTATCGTCTGTATCCGCATACATATTGTTTCAAATAGCGTAGAGCAGCCCTTAAGCCTAATTCGCCATCAGTTAGTAAGCTTAATAGAGAGCCTTACAATGTTGCCTACTCCTCAGTTCGACTCATTCTCTGGGACATCTTCGCTGCTCAACATGGCAGATATTGTGCCCGAAAGTTTAAAACTTTGCTTATTCTTGCGATTATATTGCAATCCATAGTCGGCTCAGTGTTTATTAAACAAACTGATTTAGGAATCCTTACATGTTAGAGATTTAAAAAGAAAATTAGTAGAAATTACAATATAAATCGGGTGAGTGCCATCATTTCCAGTTATTGGCCTATGTTACTATGCAAAAATTAAAAGCCTACAGGTCAGGAAATCCAAGTCCATGCACGTTTTGGGGAAACCTTTTTTATGTTTGCAAAACATTTCTGACATGTGAAGTATGAAGTTTAGCGTGGGTGCTACTTCTGTCATTTTGGAGTTAGGCCGAAAATTGTTTAAAAATGGCGGCTGCCATTTACGGTATAAGAAAATTCATAATATATCCCAAACTGCCAAATTACTTGTTTTCATGTTTGAGGTACAGTTGGATTGGTATTAACCTATTCTATGCTGCACAATTCCCATATTGGGCCCGGGCTATTTGAGAATAGTCCAACCGATAACTGCACGTGCTTCGCAAGAGCCGACTAACGCAGATACTGAGAAAGGAATGGAAAACCACCTCAGAAACGTATATTTTCCTTGAACAAAGACATCATTTTAGTTGTGGAAAAGGCAAGCCTTTGTGATGAGACGGACTTATTGGGTTGGTAGATGGTGTGCTCATTAAAGAGCGAGATTGATTTGTGTATGAATTTTTGCCTTAGACCCGCCACGTGGCAGAGCACTGGATAGATAGATGCTGCACAAGTGATCGTATTTGAAAACTGAGACGCATTTGACCGTTATTTTGAAATATGGCGACTGCCCTTCCCGATATGATCAAAACCAAAGATCTCCCAAACTGCTTGGACAATTCTTACGTTTAAGGTACTGTTGGATTGATACTAAGCTACTCCGTACATTGCAGCAGTGATTGCGTATGAAAACTGAGACGAAGTTGGCCGTCATTATAAAAAATGGCGGCTGCCCTTCCCGATATGATAAAATACAATATCTCCTGAAAACTAGTTGGACAATTTGCATGTTTACGGTACTATTGGAGTGGTATTGAGTTACTCAATGCATTGCACAATAATTGATAGCAGTTGAAAACTGAGACGCATATGACGTCATTTGGAAAAATTGCGGCTGCCCTTCCCGATCAAACTGAAACTTACTGCTAATAACATTATTGATCGATTGATCTTCTGTCTGAGTATCTTTCAAAGGTTGGCAAGATTGCGAGCTCTGAGCAACCACCCCCAGACGAGGTTATTGTTCCCTTATTGTTCCCTTATTGTTCCCTTATTGTTCCCTTATTGTTCCCTTATTGTCCCATTATTGTTCCCTTATTGTCCCCTTAGCAGCCGCGTGCTGTCTAAAGTAGCCGCGTGTTGACAAAAGTAGACGCGTGCAGACTAAAGTAGCCCCGTGCTGACTAAAGTAGCCCCGTGCCGACCAAAGTAGCCCCGTGCTGACAAAAGTAGCCCCGTGCTGACTAAAGTAGCCCCGTGCTGACTTAAGTAGCGCCGTGCTGACCAAAGTAGCCCCGTGCTGACCAAACATCCTATATAACCTGCGAAAGAGATCCCACAACAGAACGCTTCCTCTGTGCACTGCACTCACAGCCAAAAATTTATAAGCAGAATGCTATTTCAATAGGCCTATTGATCTTTAGAATAGGCCCCTACCATTGCGCGGCCCCTACCATTGCGCTAAGCTCCATTATAGAAAGACTCAAACTCTATCTGCTTCTAATATAGGATTTCTTAATAATAATCATTAAGAGTCTATCTTAATGTTGTATTGTTTATATATATTATGTGTATTTCTAGCTTGTACCATTGTGCGTATGTCATAATGAAGTTACTAATAAACTAAATATAGGCCTACTAGGCCTACTACTGGCCTACCAGTTTTCGTAGGCTACTCTAAGTTAGGCTACTCTTCACAATAATATTCTCTCTCGTATGATCAGTTTTACAAGCAGTTGATGACCTGCCTCTTTGACCTCTCTTACCTCATCACGTGATCACGAATCAAGACCAATGCGCAATCCACCTACTACTAGTAATTCATAGTCTTGGACCGGTTTTCTGGATATTGGCTAGCACCGTTTAATTAATGGACATTTAAGTTAGGCCTATCGCCTGTCGGTTGTGCTTTGGTTTCATAGTGCTCGATGTTGTCCTAGCCTATAGGCCTACCATTTCTATTGGAAGTGGATTCTGACAGCTTGGGGAGTTCAAACTGACCCAGACGATTTGTGGAAGAAAATCGAATCAGTAGTTCAGCATTCTCTTCTTAGAAAAAAAGAAAGAAGTAAAGTAGGCCTATAGCCTAGCCTAAATCTGTCTGGTTCTCAAAGGGTTAATTCAAATAGTAGCCTACGTGGTAACTTATCCAGAAATTTCAACCTCACCCCGTACCTTGATCACGTCATCACTCGGGGTCAGTCATCGGTGACTCACCGCGAGGTCGGTCAGGTAGTAGGCTTTAGGCTATCATTTGCCCAGCTAGTTTTGCATACACTTCAATCACAATTTAAGCATTAAAACAGAATAGGCTAATAGGGTCTAATCTAGAGTAGGCTACGTTATTGAGTTAACTGGTAACCTAGACTAATAGCAGTGCTTCCCAAACGATGGTCCGCCAGCCAATACCCGCCGTTGTTAAATATCTACATGTAGTGGAGAGAAATAGAAATGCAGTGCATTTGTCTAACTCTTCAGATTATTTGCGTTGTCTTTAGAAGCGTAGGCCTAGCTTGCATTAGGCTATGAGACACGATTAGCCTAAAGGAGCAGAGGATGATAATTAGTCGAACAGGAATTAGGTTAAGATGCCATAGAATTGGATGACAGGGGCAAGTTTTGAAAAAGGTTTCAGAGAATGGCAGAAGGCACGCAGTCCAGACGCTGTCAAACGGGGATGCAAAATAATAAACCTAATAGACCTTGGCCTATAGGCCTATGACTTGTGAAAAATGGCAGCAGGTTATGGCATAAAAATGTAGGCCCTAATTGAATGAAACCAAGTAAATGATAATAATTAGGCCTATCTAGACTAAAACGGACACCAGTTGATAGTCAATTGAAGGGCAGAATTAAAGTGGAACAGGTAAAGAGGTTTAAAAATCATAGTGCGAGCCAGTTGAATAGTCACAACATTAACAGAAATATCAACGATTAGGCCTAGCCTAAATTGATCTAGCTCAGAGGTGAGCAAACTCAGGCCGCGGGCCGAGTTTAAATTTTGGCCAGCCGAGACTTCAGTTTTTTGGCCCTTCATACTTTAACTGATTAGAAGTCAATTTTAGCTTATTAAAAATCAGTTTTAACTGATTAAAATCAGTTCTAACTGATTAAAAATACGACATAGGGGCCTACTGACGATGTGAAATCTGAATTTTCGAAAAGTTGGCCCTTGGATTATTAAAATAAATTGTGGCCCGCGGATTTTTTTAAGATTAAAAATTGGCCCGCTGACTTAAAGTTTACCCACCGCTGATCTAGAAAATGTTTACTGATCCAATTATTGCTTAAAAATTGTAAAACATTAATAGACTATTCTAATTTCGTAAGGCCGCTAGGTACTATATTTGAAAAAGTCCTTAATTAGGCTTAGATGAATAAGCCTAGTTGAAAATGTAATTAGCCTAGTTATAGCCTATTTAAGCTTATTTATAATGTATCAAAAATGTGGACATTGGTAATATAGGCCTGCTCGACCTGTCCGCCTCATGAAGTTGTGTGGGAAGCACGGGCCCAGATCTGTTCCTGGCTCTCTTTTCGTGGACCCGACCCACAGTCAGTGGATCCGACCCGACCCGGGCAAAGCTGATGAAAAGCTGACCAGATCCAACCCAATCAGTGGATGGACTTGGTCACCCCAACCGTGACTTACTCAGGCACTGAGTTTCGGGACGCATTCTATGACGACCTTTGTAACTAACTCATAACGCCCCAACCATAGGATAATAAATAGGACCAAAAGAATCAAGAACAAGAACGATCAGCTGCTTACACAGTAACAAACATCAGACCGGATGCTGATACCTTTTCCCATTGTAACTATGTGTAAATTCTAAACAATACACAAACCGGAAGCAAATTAACACTGGCCACAAGTAACTTATTTTTCGCCCAGTCATCATAGAGGTTTATTTATCTCTCCTTAATTAATCTATAACCCCAATGACTCAACGGGCGTGACAGAGAGAGAACTCTTCACAATTAACAGTGAGCAATAAAGTACCGTAGCATATTTTGCAATGCTGTCATATATAGTAATCTTCATTGCAGATATTAAATGTAGGCCCTACATAGTACGTAACTATGAGTAGGCTATGTTCGTATTTTATATAATTGGAAACGACTCGACTCGACCCGGGAAAACTCATGAAAAACTGATCCGACCCGACCCGTGGATGGACCCCGTCCGTGACCAACTCGTCACTGGCTTATAGACTGTAGAGATCATTTACTGTCCTGTCACTAGCCTACAAGTTGTAAAACCACTTAACCCGTGTATAGGCTATCTATTAGAGAGTGCTCTGTATACAGTAAGTAAGTCTCTATTATTGATAAGACTGCGCTAAGTGTGAAAGCGAAATGATTGTGGGTTATCGGCTTAGGCCTACATGTATGTCTTCTGTAAAGTGTAGCCTGGACCAATTTTATAGAGATCTTTGCTAAATGTCCATGTACGTGTAAGTTCTTGACTGTAGGATCAGTGGCAGTGTAGGTTAAGCTTCTCATTCGATTTGTGACCTTATGCATAATATGCAATAACAGGTCCTACCACTTCTTACCAGTAATCTACAAGCAATCGACTCATTTATGCTAAAATGATTGTCATGGAGAAGTTGACAGGAATTATGTTGATCCTGGTTTGGTCTGTGTTGGTCCTCTCTAACCCGGTGTGGTCTGTACTGATGAGAGGACCATCAGACGTGTTCACAACTGCAGGTTCCACTGCGGTCCTGTCGTGCTTCACTAATCTATCCCTACCTGTCATGTGGCAGGTCGAGAGAGTGGGAGAACCGGTCAGACCTATGTGGTACGATATCTATCAGGGTTAGTAAACTCATTTATTTTAAATAATAATATTAATAATAATCGTATTGCAATAGTATATTTATACCTCACTGCAGCATACCAAATCATCGTGCATTGCTTCTTGATAAATGTCGCCTATAAATGAAATAACGGAATAATGCCTCATCCGTGATACTGTGTTACCCCGTAGAACAACAGCGGCTGTCGAGCAACCTCGTTTGGAAGGAAGGAAGAGTAGGATGATATTGGAGTTTAATTATTAAATATTGCTCTTTCGTCCTCGCAAGCAAGGTTGTTCGTCAGCCGTGGTTGGTGTACTGGATGAGGCTCGTTCGATTGGATGCTACCGTGCATATGTTTTTTTGTTTCTGCCATTCACTCTATGTTTTTTAAACTTCAATTATTTTAGCAGTAGGCCTAGGCCTACTCTGATGAGCACGTCCCGACATCGGGTGAGGAACCGGACGTTAAATCCTCATTGATTTATTGATTGATAATCACCTTGCAATCACGAGTAAATGTTCACAAATAATTTTCAGAGCAGAGCACTGGATAAATAGATAGATAGATAGATATGTAGCTTATCAGACGATCTATTTGCTACGATATTGGCCTACAAGACCCTACATGTAATTTCAACCACCATACATGACACACACCGGATAGGAATCTGAAGAATGATCAATACGATTTAACTGAAAATATAATTTTTTAGTTGTAGCCAACTATGCAACGTTTTTTATTACAATTATTGTCTATCTTAATACCATAGACTACTTGTTTTTAATGTAGCTAAACCAATAAAGTTATCGGAACGACTATAAACTATCACACAGGCATACCGGGTTACATCAAAGCTCCCTTCCAGGGTAGATTCAGTGTATCAGTGGACCCCACAGGTAATCAGTACAACCTGACCATCTCGGGTGTTCAGCTGGAGGATGCTGGAACATACCGGTGTGGAGATGAGTCTGGACTTGGTCTCAGGAAATACAAGCAGGGCCTGCCAAACTATGGAGCTACTGCTGAACTTGTGGTGATAGGTTTGTATATATCTAACACTTATAGACCTATCAATAAATATATAATGTAGGCCTATAAGCTGTAGGATGGTATTGATGATGATCTGTGGTCGATCGACTTATAGTAGGCCTATAGGCCAACTGACATGATTTTACACGGGCACATGTCATCGCCTTAGGGCCTTTGTGTCCCATTTTTCACTCTCTGTTTATTTGTGCATGTTTCAGTGACTTGATTAGTGTGAAATAATGATCAATTCATTATCAAGTTATCATTTTCGCTGACTGGAAAGGAATTTTCATTGTCAAATAATGTGCGGTATATAATTTGGTTCAATTTGTAATGGCCTTTCCAAACTGTGTTCCTGCACTTCCTGCATTGTAGCGCTATCTATACATGTAGCAAGTGTACGACTAATCAACGAGTGGGTAAATAATAATAATATTTGTAATAAAGATAGGCTACTGAGAAAGAAAATATATAACAGATGTCTGTGTCTGTGAGAAAATATGTCAGGATTTAAATATTAATAATGAGTGTGGACCCTTCAGTTAGCAGGTTATTGCCTATACTCTTCAAGACGTCCCTTATATCCTTTTCAGACGATAAAAGGATGACACTACCAGCATTGTACGCTTATTTCGCATCACATGCAATCATTGATCAGGTCTAATTCTTCTTTACAATAAGAACCTTTTGTTTAAATTTCAAGATGCTAAACCGGAGTGCTTAGAAAATGTTGGCGATAACTTCACTAAAGGAATGAGCCCTGGTTCTACTGAGAGGCCTCCGGATATCCTACGTGTCAGATGTAGCATTATATACAGAGGCAACAAATCCCCAGGCATCCACTGGACTCTTGTGCGCAATATCCCAGATGGTAGCAACGAGTCTCTGCAGAAATATTCCCAGAGCTCAACAACGACTATTGACGGAAAAAATTCTAACCTTACCTCGTTGATACTTATCAGCGCTCAGAGTAGAATGGATAACTGCGTCATCGTCTGGTCGGTGATGACGCCCAATTCACAGGTGGAAGTAAAGCGGAGTGAGGTTCTTAGTAGCTGGCAGTCAACAACAATCAAGATTCTGGGTGAGTATATTGATGCGAATATTTGTAAGCAGCCTGATAACTTAATTAAGATAATATTTCTGGAAAAACCTCTTCGTACCTTTTCTAGTTGAACCTTCCTACTGTCAGAGCAATGGATATTTAATTGATCCTAACAATATACTATGTAGTCTACCTTCAATATTGCACTCGCATGATGGAAGCTGAAGTGTAGGTTTGAATCCCCCTCCCAATTTAAATTATGAATCCCCCCCAATTTAAATTATGAATTATAAACTAGTGAATTGACCGTCTGTAGAATTGTCGCCCAGTGAATTGTCGTCCAATGAAGTATTCCGAAACCCTGCTAGATCTCTATAATCCTCGAAAACGTGTGAAATGCTTGATATCGTATCGTTTTCAGAATTATCTAAATTAGTAGCCAAATAATACATAACACAGAAATAAACACCTTTTAATAATAATTATAAAGGTCTTATAGCCCATTTGTAACCCAACATACACATAATAATATGATTATGGATAAAGCTACGTTCTATCCTATAGTATGCAGCTGTATATTATAAGCTATATAAATATTGGGCCTATAAATTATAAGTTTTGGTGTACGTAATAATAACCGCTACTACGTATGTTTGTGTACGGAGAGCGTAATTCAAAATTACTATTTGATAACAAATTGTGCTACTTTCAGAAACACCCGCTGTACCCTGCTCGTGTGTACTCTGCTCGTGCTCCGAGGCAGGACTACTGCTAGGCGGCACAGCTATAGGCATAGTTGTCACTCTGGTTGTCGAAATGATTCTTCTCAAGGCACGGGCCCACTACAAGTCTACAGGTAGAAGAGCCGTAAAATTTAATCATCCCAGTATGTCTCCCGCTGATGATGCGGAGAAAATTGTGCTTAATATTGAACGAAACAACGAGAAACAAACCGAAAACAATGAAGAGGTTGTGACACTACTAGATGAAGAAATGTCTATAACATTAATTGAGAAGGTTGAAAGTAGGGATACATCATTTAGCGAGGGTAAGCAGGCACCAGTCAAATGTATTTATGTAGCGTAATCTATACTCAGACACTATCTATGTCTCAGTCTCTGTCTGTTTCTGTCTCTGTCTCTTTTTCTCACTCTCTCTCGTTTTCTTTCTCTCTCTCTGGCTCTTTCTCTATCTCTCTCTCTCTCTCGCTTGCAAGCTGAAGCCGTAGTACACATTAGATCCCTTCTCTTGTTCTTCCATCTCCAATGTGTAAAATAGGACGAACAAAAAACACATTTTCCATTGATAGCAGATAGGCCCCTATCTGCTTTAGTCGGTTCTTACGAAACAGGTGCCCACTTCGTTTGAGCTATTCTTACATTACGTCCCTGATTTCGGAGTCAGGTGATGAACCGGACGTTAAACCGTTATTTGAGTTATTTGATTTGAATTGATTATCCGGATCCAATGCAATATGCAATATGTAATTATAATGTTTTAATGTTTCAGAGGGCGTACCCTTTTTGAGCTCTCCTGATGAATTGTCAAAACCAGATTTCCTGTCGAAATTGCAAAGCATTTTATCAGTGATAAAAGAAAGAAAACGTTCTACAAGATTTTGTGAAAACCACACTCAGCAACCGCTGTTCAAGAACTGTACCAAGTGTCAAATGGTTATTTGTACGGAATGCATAAGCACTTCGCACAAGGGTCATAAAACGGAGAATATAGAAAAGGCAGGGATGGATGTATTGAAAAAACTAGTCACAAAAATTCAAGAAATGAAGGGTCTTCAAGTGACGGCCTGCACAAAGCAGAAAATTGGAGAGAATTTAGTTGAATCAATCCGCAGCAGTGGTTCAGCTGATGAAAGGAGAATTACTGACAGATGTGCGGTACTAACTGAATATCTCGTGAAATATGCCAATGAACTTATAAGCGAATAGAATAAGACCATCGATGAGAAAATTCGAATTGTATGCGTGAAAGTGGATAAATGTTCAACTCAAGAAATGGATCTGCAAAATCATATAAAATGCGCGGAGGAATTTATAAATATAGGATCTCATACTGACATAGCTTGTGACGCACATTGGTTCATACAAGGCGCAGAAATCTTATTGAAGACTGCAGAAGAACTTTTGCAGGTTCACTTTAAAGAAACCGACAGACAAGGCTGGAATTTTATCTTGTATCCAGAAACTGATCTGCAGATTTACTTCACAAGGGAATTCATTAAATATTCCGGTATGTTAGGGTAGGCAAATGCAAGGGCGAATTTATGGGGACGGGGGTGTACCCCCCCCCCCCGAGCCGGATTAACGATTAACCCAATAGGCAGACTAGGCGAATGCCTAGGGCCCGCGCTTTTAAGGACCCCGCGCCGCCGAACACGCATTTTTAAAGTCGGCTTATCTCTTGAATATTTTAACATTTAGCCTATGACTTCAAGCCATCAGGGATTCATACCTACCTTTAAGGCTTCAAGCCTTTATAACAACACCTCAAACCCACTTCACTCTCTCACTTATGATAACTACATCGTTCATAAAAAGTATAAAAATCTTGAAATCCGATCGAAAAAGAGCAAATATTTACATTAAAGTTAAAGAGTTAAAGCTAACGTTTATCACGTACTTGGAATTAAATTTTTCTTATTCCACGGAAGCTACATCTGATTCCCAACCAACCAACAGAGCAAGGGATGAATTAAAATTGATGGCCCTAGAGGGCCATCAATTTTAATTTATACATTTTTATATGACCCGTCAGTTCTTAATCAGGCCCTAAGTAGATAGATTATGGAAACATACCACAGAGAAGGTCATCATTGTTTGTAAAAGATTCTAGGTCCCTGCGAATTTGATTTTTTGCAAGGGCCCTCTGCCACCGCAAAGTCATAATCCGGCCCTGCCCTCCCCCTTGACCTGAGGGAGTGTTGGCCCGGGATAATTTTAGCTATTTAGTTATTTTTAACATAATTTATTTCATTTTCTAGTACCAGCTCATTTATCATCTTAAATTCATCGTATAATTTTTTCCACTTCCGCTCAAATGGCGTCATTGACATCATTCGTGAATGAGAAAACTGGCGTTAAACCTTTATTACAATTGTTCAATGCATCGCAGTGACGTTTCTGAGGGGTGGCCTGGGGTGGCCATGGCAACTCCAAATGAAGGGCTGGCCACCCCAAAAATGAAAATGGTCTTCATGTCTACAATGTAAGAAGCATCTAAAAATGTAGGGTAGCATATTGGCCCACCAAAATTTTGCTTGGCCGCCTCTTCAGAAACCCATCCTGTATAGGCCAGAATCGCCACTGATGCACCAGGTGGTCAACGATACTGGGCAAAGTAATAGCATAAACCAAAGAAAGACTAATATATACAGGGTGAGTAAAAACAACCATAGCGAAATCTCGATTACTTCGTCAAAAATCAAGAATTTTTATAAATATTTTACAAACTTCTAGAGGAGGATTTTTGACATCTACCCACCAAATTTGGTCGCAAAATATTTATAAACAAAAATGTTACAGCGTTTCTATGAAAAATTCTAAAAAAACAAATTAACAAAGCTTATACAGCAGGCATTCATACGTTTTGTTATTAATTGTGACTTTGAGGAGGGCCGTTTGTTGTTGGTGCCGATTCTATTTGAGTACGTGATCAAAGTGACCGCCATTTGTTCGAATGCACGCTTGTAACCTTTTCCGGAATGCTAGTACAGCCAGGTCGATAGCCTCTTGTGGCAAGTCTTCCCAGATTGCCTCCAGAACATTCTTGATTTCAGCCTTGTTTATTGGTTTGAAAAGAAACTTGTGAAAACTTTTTTTCGTATATTGCTTTACACGTGACTAAGGCACATGTTTGACATATTATTTCGCCAGGTGACGCATGTTTTTTTTGCTCTCCATTCCGCGGATGGAGTGCTCATAGCCTTTCAGAAATTAACACTTTGAACCGCTCAACTATTTTTTCCCAGACATGGTAGTCGAGAGGTTTTCGAGAGGTTTGATATCACATGATTTTGGTGACAAATCTGCAGACATATAGCGTTGTAGCGATTCTTGCCATGCTCAGAAACCATGCTGCTCGATCCATTCTTGTGCAACCGCTATTGGAATAAGCTTTGTTAATTTTTTTTTTTCGATTTTTTCGTAGAAACGTTGTAACTTTTTCGTTTATAAATATTTTTCGACCAACTTTGGAGGGTAGATGTCAAAAATCCTCCTCTAGAAGTTTGCAAAAAATATTTGTTAAAAATCTTGACTTTTGACGAAGTTATTGAGATTTCGCTAGGGTTTTTTTTTTTACTTACCCTGTATACTATGTTATATATATTATATATATATATATATATATATATACTATATATAAGTATATATACTATGTATAAATATTAGTATTTATATGGGTTGAACAAGATTTCTTACATGTAGATTAATAAAGCATCTAAATTAATTAAGTCTCTCGTACTCTGGAATGCATGTCGCTGAAAATGAGCGGAAGCATATAGCGTTGTAGCGTTGGATCACCATAGACAGCAGCTGCCACAGAAGTCAGGGAACTAGTGTCAGGAAAAAGTCAGGGCACCATTTTTATCCTATTCTTATTAAATATTGTAGTATCA
>JAQFZF010000905.1:0-15489 GCA_034695365.1 Enchytraeus norvegicus | reverse complement strand
GAAACCAAGACAGTAATTAAAATGAACATGCTATTAATAAATTAACTTGCATCATAGTGCGTAGGCTATGTCATGATGATCTTTTAAATTACTACTACTAATACGACTATTAAAAGTACAGGATAAACAATTTAAACATACACAATGCACGCCCCCTTATCTTGGCTTACACCGCTCAGCTACAAATTTGTAGTCAACTGCTATTGGATTTTAGAATGATAGTGTTATGGAAGTTTTATTACAGTTGGTAGGCCTACATTTTCGAGGGGCGTTTCTAATTTCGTACAAAGTGATTGAGTACTCATGCACAATAAGATATCTAGGATTAGGCCACCAGGATAATAATATATCAATTATATAGGCTTAAAAATACATATAACTTAAATAAAGAACAGTCGCTTAGGTATATGTATAATACATTGTATATCTATTGACTTTTAATTAATGTAGGCTACTCGTATGACGTCCCTAGAATCGCCCTTTTATGTGGAAACGGACGTTAAACCTTTATTATTATTATTATTATTATTTATTAGTATGGTACTCCAGACATGGCTGAATGTAACCTATTTATTAACTATTCTCTCTATCTGAGTGCACTGTCTAATGGAAGATCCATGGCATATAATTGTATAGTTTGTATGCCATATTTTTGGAGATAATATTTCTTCCAAGGTGGGTCTCCTTATCCTTCCTCAATGACTACTTTAGTCGGCTTCTGCGAAACAAGTGCAGTTCGGTTGGTCTATTCTCAGGTTTGACGGAGCCAAACACGACAAACTTGATCATTTCAATTATCTATTGTGATTAAGAATTTATAAAGGTGCCACGTCCTGTGCTCATTAATGTTCGCGACAGTAAAATCCTCGTAAATTATCCCCTGAACCTGCTATTTTATGCAGAGAACCGGATAGACAAAAGCTTCAGATCTGATATTTCCATTTCAAAACAGTTACTCTATGAACTGGTTTTCAGTGTTACAATAAAACAGCGTATTGCGCAAAGTACTGTCGATAATTAATTGGTGTTTTGTCGTTTAAAGGCAACACCAGTTTAATACAAAATTGTGTATCGACACTTCTCTCTAAAACATTTATGGTTTTAGGTGCAGTTTCTAAATTATTATCAATTCAATGTCAAACATAATGACAATGTAGTGCTAATGTTTTAAGATATTCCAGAACAGTCCCATGTTAAACAGTTTCATGGGAAGTTTTGCTAGATCTTTAAATTCGGAAATTATGAAAAAGAAATTGAAATGGTTTGATGAAGTAACACTAGTTCGAATCCCAGGTCAATCAAAAACGTAATAATTCCAGGACCAGGGTGATAATTATTACAATTTGACCTATTGAAATAAAAATTTAGAACACTTGGGCGACCTTAATCGAACTTGGCCCCTCGATTAAAAAAGTGTAGGCCTATGTTAAAGAAATTACCACTGCAAAAATTCTTAGATCCGCCATTGTCCGCCAAAGGAAGAAAAAAGGAAGAAAAAAAGAAACTTTGTAAAAGTGCGTATAGCATGTATATAAGCATATAGGCTACAAAATTTTATAAATCCTATAACATTTTCGTACAAAAAATTTTGCAAGTTAGTAGGCCTACCTTGTTAATACCTTGCAATATGAAACCTCCATTTTTCAAAACGTTTTCTTGTCTATACCGGGCCGAGTTATTGAAAGCGACAGAAAACACAGGTTGAGGACAACAGGCTTGGACAGGGAATCTAGAATAATAGCGAGTTATCGATGTCACGCCTGTGGCAGATCCAGGAAGCGAAGGGGGAATCGCCCCCCCCCCCCCTCCCTTCCCCCCGAAGTAGAAACAACTAGCTCCTGGTAGTTTATCACCAAATTCCTGTAAAGAAAATTTAATATCAGGAATTTGGTATTTTCTGGTAAATGTCAAAATGTCACCAGAGCCTGGTGTTTATGGTAATCCCCCCTCCCCAGAAAATATTCTGTATCCTCCCTACGTCACGGTTGATGTGTGGTTGAGTTCCGTGGACAAGCTCAGGCAAATATTATATTACTGTACCGCTGTTGTAGCTGCTTTGCTTGAGCTACAGATCCAGTTGCAATTGGCAGCATTAGCATGCTTGTAAAAGATGAAATATTGAGTTCAACAAAACTCCACTGTCCATTTATCTCTACTGTGGCATATTGCATAGGTCGGCGCTTTATAAATAAATAATTAAATATACATATTGATTTATTAATTATAATTGATTTACAAGTTAAGTTTTGACAGGTTGCCATCGATGACATGGACATAACATGGACGCTTTATAAGTTTCTTCTTGTTTATTATAGTTATGTCACTATTATTGATATTATTGGAATTAAATTTGCTATTACATATTGCTATTACATTATTGTAATTCATATATGTGGAATTGGGGAAGGCAAAGGAAAACCATATAAGGAACCAGAACTATTCCATCATTTTATGTGTAATTAAGAAAAGACTTTATGATGAGATCAATTTGTGTTTTTAGAGAATACATTTCCAAAATAAGTTCTAATAATTCACATACAACACACAAGAAGGTTTCGTCTTCTTCTTTCAGGTGGGTGTTCCGGACGTTGACGGTCATGGTTTGCACAGTTCTCTTTCCCTCGATGTTCTGATCATTTCCACGACGTTCATCCAGTCCCACTGAGACTCTTTTTATCGATAATTCTTTTTCTTCCTTTTGCAACAATTTCCTTCATATTTTACCGCTTACGATCGAACTAGCTTTCCATTTCTTTATTCCTCACAAAGTGTTCAGTTTACGTTTACACTTTTACACTTTATCATGAATACAGGTTAACGTCAGTGTAGAAGTTACATTTGTGTTGTAGAAATCTCCTCTTCTGATCGACAGTACTAGTTGTTCTACATTTCACGCAGGTTTTTGTTTTAACTCAGCTGCGCCTGTTTTGGTTCTTGACAATCGATCGTTCCTCGCTTATTGTTTTCCATTCAAACCTACTGTAGGCCTGCACGGCGCACGCACAATACACATGTATGAACTGTAGCACATCGTCCCAATCAACAATTACAACAAGTAGCAGCCTGCATTAGTGACACATCAGTGATCATGCATCTATTAATATATCTGCATGCACAATACACATGTATGAACTGCAGCACATCGACCCAGTCAAATACAAGTAGAACTTGCATTTAGCGACAGATGAATGATCAAGCACCTTTACTAATATAGCAACTGCTTGATACTACACCTTGAGAAATATTTATCTATGTGTAGAATTTTTGGTTATCCTGGATTCCTTGTAACGGCGGTCCCAAATTCTTCTTCTTCTTTCAGGTGTTCTGCCGGTTCCCAGCTTTGACGGTTTTCCAAATATCTCTGCCTCCAGCAAATCTAATCATTTCTACTTCTTCAACGTTTATCCATTCAATGAGACTCTTTGTATAGGTAATTCTTTGTCTTCCCTTGCAACGCTTTTCTTAAATTTTTCAGTTTATTATTATGTTTTCTATTTCTTTATTCCTCATAACATGACCAAAAAAAGCTCATCTGCCTGTTCCGCACAGTATTTAGTATAATTCTTGTTGTTGCCATCCTATTTAAAACTTCTTCATTTGTAATGTGTCTTGTGTAAGAGATGGGCAAAATTTTTCTATAGAACCACATTAGGTCCTCACCCCAATTCATACCATAACCCTAATTTTAATCAGCATTATTTGAGTAAAATTTAAAAAAATCGGACTTAATGAATAATTTGTGACTGCCTCTGCCAGGATTATCGAATTTTAAAATATCTCACCACAAAAGCATCTGCTTTAGTCGGCTCTTAACACGTGCAGTTCTCGGTTATTCTATTCCCAAATAGCCCGGACTTAAAACAGACTTTTGTCTCGTTTCGATAGCCTAGTCGGTAGCAGCTTGCCTGATAAGCAGGAGACCACGGGTTCGAGTCCCAGCCGTTTCCGTCTCTGACAGTGTGACAGTGTCATTGGATATGGAAACAGACGTTAAACGTAGCTTTACGTTACAGTTTTTTTACTACTAAAAGCAGTTTTAATTTTGCTACTGTACTGAAAGAAACCGCTGCTTCTTCATCTACGGGAGCTGCAGCATTAATTTTGTTGGCGCTGCAGGCTCGCTTTCTCTCTGACTGAAAGTCTCAAGAAATCTATAACCAGTGAAGCAGAACTGTAACAACTCCCAGGATACTGTGTTGACGTAATTAATTCGAGTTCTATAATTAAATCCGATACTTATTCAATTTATATTAAGGCCGAATAATAAATTTGATTATGATAAATAGAACTTTTGGAACTTCACATTTGAAGCTAGATGTAGAATTGAATTGAATTTTATTTCACACGAATCAAAAATCAAAATAAATAGGCAGAACATGTGCAAGAATAGCTAGGAGTGCGAAATGGGACACAAAAAGCCCGAAGGTACTAACATGTACCCTGTAATACATGCACCCCATGTTGTGTAAACTGGAGCGAATATAATTATTACTATGATAGCTTAATTGCTATAAGAAAGATTCGCTATAGATATTAGATTTATATGTAGAAACCGGCCCTTCGTCTTTCAAAAACTCTGCAGTTTTAACTCGCTAAATTTTTGAATTAAGAAAGATTCATAAATTTAGCCAACAATTTTATAATGGTGAAATTACTTCAGAAACATTGGTTTAAATTTCATATTCACATTCTGTGCTTCAATTGCTTGACTATCATGTATTTGAGTGATGTGATAAAAAATAAAATTAATAAAATAAAAGCCCTACATAATGGTGAGAAATTAGCCACTATTGTTGTTATGCAACGCTTGGATCCCCAGCATCATTACATTTATTACAAGCAGCCCAACTCATCGGTTACAACGTCTCGATTGAGGCCCAATGTTACACGGTTCGAATCTCTGGCTCACCCGACTCTAAAGATGCATTCGACCAGCGAAATGGCCAAATGATCAAATATGTGTTGATGGTTGAGGAACCGGGTGTTAAATCCACATTTCATTGCATTGTCCTGGATCTGCAATGTAGCAGAATGTATAGATAAATATTGCAGAATATTGAACTTTGATCAAAAAGTGAGCGTACCCCCACTGTTCTTTCTAAGTGGCAGATCGGGGGGGGGGGGGTGGTAAGGGGTCTCCGCATTTTTTTAAAGGTGAATTTGGTATAATGTAGTAATTTATTTAACAAATCACATAAATTTATTCAATCCCCCCCTAGAAATCAGGCTGGAACCCCCACCACCTAGCCCCCTCCCCCTCCCGAGCTTCTCCCCTCAAAGTGGTCCACTTTATTGATATCTCAGCTTTGGTTGTTCCACTTGGGTGATTTGTTTATCCACATTCCAAGGACATGGAAATTACTGATGGTCAAAGGTAAGTGATCACCTGGTTGTCGATCGTATTGAAGCAATCTATTGGTTGATTCTACAGACCTTTCGTCGAATTATGATCAAATGTTAGGGTATAGGGCCAGGCTCAGATTCAGGGGCGGGGGGCATCGCCCCCTTCCATTTGAAAATTATTACAATTGGACCTATTCAAATACCAATATTAGCCCCTTCGATCAGCCTCGATTTAATTTGTCCTGCTCTAGAAGAATGCATGTAAAAATTGGCCCCCCTCAAAAAATTATTATCTGCCGTTGAGATCAGCCTTTATTTAAATTCATTAGAACATTGAATATCAAAGTATCGATGAAATGCACCGTTCGAATTTTTAGATAATTATAACGTTAGCTGAGCTACTCTTAACACAGAGAATTTGTTAAATCGAGCCGATTTTATTACAAATTAGCAGAAGATAGATTTTCATAAGATCTCAGTATGTTGTCACTCGTCACATTGAAGTTTGAACTCAGTTTAACATTGACACTACTGGTCTATAGGTTTTAGTTAATTGCATTAAACCTGTTTAGCATAATACTTAGTATTGTTATTGTATAACTTTGCGTGTAAAGCAACATTAGGCTATAGAGCAGTGAGATAGACAGCAGAAGGGTAACAGTGCAGAAGGATCAACACATAGGAGCGCAGGTTCAAATCAAGCTTAGGGTTGGAGCAGCCTTTCAATCTATATTTCCTTTTTCATCTGGACCTCTGACTGTCAATGTCTGCAGAATAGTACAGCCACTGCTCAATAGTAACATCGTTAAAGGTATGTACAATTCTGTGTAATTTTAATGTTGCAATGAATTAACTCTAAAGTTTTAAATAATGTATGGAGAGAGAGGGAAAGAGAGAGAGAGAGAGAGAGAGAGAGAGAGAGAGAGAGAGAGAGAGAGAGAGAGAATATACCTTTATTTCTAAAACACTGTAAAGAGTTTTACAAATGGTCCTGCCAACCGTTTGGGTGAATTGGTTTGCTGATATATGTGCTAGTGAGGCGACTTTGAAATCATCCATGGATGGGAAAACAGACGTAAAACCTTTATTACTATTTTTTTTTTAAATTGATTTAATACGTTAAAAAAAAGTATAGATCAAAATATTTATTATTATTAGTATTATTAATAAATATAGGTCTTATACAATGTTATAAACTTCTGATATCTTAGTTCAAATTAAAGACATTGATTCGGCCCCGGTAAGTTGCTGATGTCATCCTTTGATTAGAAACGGGAATTGAACTTCCTTGTAAAGTTGTCCGGAGCGTGTCATGGTTAATGAGCACCGACGTCTGTTAATAGAAATGGAGAGTAAAGCAGCTTTCACAAATGCTAAAAACACTCAACTTCCGAACTCGCAACAGTACTGACATGTTGCAGATGTAGAAAACATGCCGAGAAGATAATATTATTGACAGTCTATGACAGATATTCATGAAATTCTTTTAACTCACTCTCTATCCACGCTCCCTTGTTATTCTTTATTGTTCTTTTACTCACCATTGCTACGGGTATCAGTGGTGGTACATTTACAATTGTATTTAATTCTATTATTATGTATTTAAATTTGTAAATTATTTGTTCGATGTCATAACAATGTTAATAAATTATTTTCAATAAAAATCCTGCCCTACATTTCTATAGAATTAATGAGCATAGTTCATTGTGAAATGCCTAGGAAGGAAGAGTGTGCTATTATAGTTACTGTGCTAATCTCAATAAATTGGCTCCAGTAAATTTTGCGCGAATAGGCTCCAATAAGTGTGTAAATAATTGAGAAATTAGCATTTTATTATATGTTTCGCCATCTCTCCACCGGTTAGGATGTAAGCTGTCGGGACGTCCCTCTCTGACATCATCCCGGGATGAGGAAGCGGACGTTAAATCTTTATTACTATTATTGTTACATTTCTTTAATTCATCCACCTAGTTTCCTACCTAATGGCAGAACTTTCAGGTCAGGGGAGAAATTCTAGTGAGCAGACTCTACTGTCTAATGTGAGTACCCCCTCGACCAAGCAAAATAAAATGACTCTACAGTATGGGCACATCATCCTGTACCACATCATCCTGTAGCACATCATCCTACATCCTGTACCACATCTTTCCTAGCTGAGCCAATTAGCATATAGTTTCAGCGTCCGACTCGCGTTCCATAGGTTTACGATTCGAATCAGTGGCCCACCCATCTGTGATTTGACGGTTAGGTCTCCAAACTGGCCTAAAATTTAGCTTTATTAAGAATTTGTCTCTGAAGTAATTGTTCCTGATTTTTTCTCAGTATCAATGGTAATCGCCTCCACAGCTCTCAACTCTCTATTATCAGCTTTGTGTTTATGGCAACGTATGATTCAGCTTTTTTAAACTCATTCCTCGTCCTTTGCATATATGTCCGATTTTATAGAATATCTTTATAGTACGTCTTCATGGCTCAGTGTGTGAACGCGCCGACATTTATGCCGAAGGTTTAGCCTTGAAGGTCCAAGTTTGGATTCCCGATCGAGTCAATCAGAAAGTAAAATCTCGGATGTACAACGGGCCAACCAGGCCCATCATCCCTTCGTGGGTCGGATTATTGAAAGCAATTAGTACGTAGTAGGTGACTACTTCGGAAGATTGCGAAGATTACCACAGGTCTGGCGTATATGATCCAATTACCAAATTAGATTGCATGGAGTGGGGCTGGCGACCTCACCGTCGGATTAATGACTATGTATGCTGAAATCGTTCAGGATCGGGATCAGATCCGCACCTACGTTTAGTAACAAATATGCACACAACCTTTACCTTTTACATTTATAGAATATCTGACAGTTTTTCTTTCTTCATTTCTACAGGCACTCCTGCACTAATGGACGTAATGGTGTGTTATGAATTGTGACGCTGATGTTTACATTATCTGTAATATAACAATCCTGCGTGTTATTTTTTGCAATCCAACAGGTCTAAGGTTCGAATCTCGCACATTACCTGATCGACTCGCCTGCCTGTTCTAGCTAAGTAGAAACTTTCAAGCCAATCCATTCGTTCAGAAGTTTGTTTGTAAACAATTCGCTGCATCAGAAAGCAAAAGAAAAACCAGTTTACACAAGGCATATATGAAACAATCCATCACTGTAAAGATCTTGGCATTTGGAGACTAAATATAGCTATAAGCTTAATAGAGAATAAATATAGCTACAATATAGACTAAATTGCTACAATAAAGGCAGAATATTGCTAGAATAGACACTGAAATATATTTCCAGTAGAGACTAAATATAGCTAGAGTGAATTGATAAAGGGTATTATCTGACTTCCAAGCCAAACAGATTTAGGGAAAGAATCGAGGCTCAATAATTCTGATAGAATTAACTGAAGTGCCAACTATAGAGGCGGAACACTGTTGTTAAAAACTAGAAATCAGATAAAATAGAGTTGTACTAGTTGCAGTTAAAAACTAGAAACCAGATAAAATAGAACTATACTAGCAATACTTGTCGAAATGGCGATGACAGCAAATGGAATGTCTGGAGTAATGAATTCCAGTTCCACTCTTATGTGTCACGATGGTATCATGGAATCACGCTCAACAACTCCGGAATCTTCTGCCAATGACGAGGTTAGAAGTTTATTAAATTCTCTCTCTCTCTCTCTCTCTGTCCCTATGTCTTTATATCTCTCTCTCACTTTCTCACTTTCTCTTTCTCTATCTCTATGTCTATGTCTTTGTCTCTCTATGTCTTTGTCTCTCAGATTCTATGCCTCTACTTTTCTCTCTCTCTCTCTCTCCCTCTCTGTTTCTATGTCTCTGTCTCTATATCTCTCTCTCTCTCTCTCTGTCTCTATGTCTCTGTTTCTCTCTCTCTCTCTCTCACACTGCCATTGGCGCTTCTAGTTAACAATAGTGAAATGATCAACATGTCCGCTTCTATCAATTGATTAATTAATATGATCCACTGCAGCAGCAGCAACTAGCCCGCAGTGTTATAAAATATTCAAGACCCTGTGTGCTTGTGTTCTAGGAGCCAATTCTTTCTAGTCAGTGTGCGGTGTCGATCTGAATATCTGTAACCGCCGTATCTTCGATCGATTACGATTATGAATAAAATTACGGCTTAACGTCCGGTTCCTCATTGGTGACTTGTATAATAAGCAGTAAGGATTACCTCATAATGGAGCTGCAACTTAACATTTACACAACTTAAAATTTACACAACCTAACCTATTTCAATCAGATTTACACAAACCAGTCAATTTTGGTCTCTGTTATACACCTAACAAAACCTTAAAATAGACCCTAATTTGGTTGAAATCGGTTAGATTGTGTAAATTTACGAACGGGATGCGGATAAGTTGGAGTTAGCTTCGGGTTTGACGTCTATAGGTTCTCTTTCAACGATTGATGCGGTCGTGTATGTCGAACACACAACCTCCTGCTTGCGTGGCAAGTGCGCATATTACTGGACCAACAAACGATCACATTTAGGAAAATTTGATAAACTGCACCCGGAAGATAAACTGCTCACACCTCCCTCCCCCCAAGGAATTAGACCCTGAATCAGCTATTTTTGCATCTACTTTCTCAATATGAGTAGGCCTACTCATACGAACTTTACTATGTACAATGCGAAGCAATATTCATTTCTTCTCCCTACTATTATTTTGTTATATTTTCCTAATCTCATTTTCCTAATCGAGTTGAAAGGTAAACTAGTGCTACCATACCCTGTAAACTTTGTTTCAGTCTACCTGAAATGTGTCATTATGCTGCAACTAGCAAACGATCAAATTTATTGATCCAATCTTTTAAGCATTTTTTGATTCATTCTGAAATGTAAACCTTCTTAATTTCATAACAATAAAAATAATAAAGGTTTAATATCAGTTTCCTCATCCAGGGATGATGTCCGGGACGCAATCATTTACTATCATTCATATGGCAATCGTGAAGTACAATAATAATACAACAAGGGAAATAAATTCCATTGATCTGGCGACCGAAGTAGGAATAATCAGTTGTCATCAAATTTTCAACTACTTATGACATTTGTGCGCTGTCAAGCCCCTAGGGATATACAGGTCAGATACGGGAATATGTGAACAGTGTACACTGTATCAGAGCGGTGAGCAAGATAATGTAAAATTTGAGTTGAAGAAGCAGCTACGGTTCTAGACCGAGGGAGCCATGCCCCCCCATTTCTTATCTGACCCTCCCTCAGATTTTCCCATGATTACTATCAGTGGCGTAGTCAGGATTCAATTTCGGGGTCACCATCATCTTGGGGGAGCACTTTGTCCATTTTCTGAGAAGTTTTTCCAGAAATAAACAAAAATACATACAACTTTTTGTTGCTGAAACCTTCTTGGATGGGGCACATGCCCTCCTCTACCCTTCCCCCTTCCTACGCCACTGATTACTTTTGCTGAATCATAAGAGTCGCGGTGCAAGGACTTTGGACTGTCTTGCCCCCCCCCTCCCCACCATATTCTTTATTATTCGCTACGTTGAAGAGGTTAGAGGTGAATATGTTTGGAGGGTGTGAAACAAGATGGAAGAATACCTTTTTATGGGAATTATATCAAAGAAGGGGGTTGTTCCACATCAGAAAGACTTAATAGGATGATAGAGTCTATTGCGATATTAAGGTATTATTTATTGAATGCTATGGAATTGTTTAGAATGATTATAATTTTTTTGACAGTATAGAAAATGGTGTTCATATGATTTTTAATAGAATAAACTAGTTTTATTTAATTTATTGTTGTATTTTGTCTTCAGGTGAGAACGCTGTTTGTGAGTGGATTGCCTATTGATACTAAGCCCAGAGAGCTCTATCTACTGTTTCGCGGCTATAAGGTAAGCCTACATTTAGCTTTATTTCTTTTGAGGTCAAATTTTTATATTCTAGTATTGCACTTCATAACAGACGCACATGCTGATTTCCTCTGCAAGTTTCTGTTATTTGCATTTTATCATGTTTTGCCACTCCACAATTAATCGTACTTTTGTCTTTGACTGCGCGCAATGCTGCTAGCGCAGGTAAACGATAAATCGCCAGACACCCTGTGGTTCTTTATTCTTTGACTGACCTGGTATACGATCCTGGGTTACTCTCTTCTGCGGCAAACACTCTATCGATGTCGCTAACCCCCCCCCCCCCATCCCAAATTGCTATATTGTTATCCGTACCGTACTGTAGTGGCTTTATTCGCATTAAATACAATAATTTAAAGCATTTTTGGTCCGCGTAATAATTATTAATTATTCAAATATGAAAGACAATAAAATATAAATATATTCAACCGTGCTCTGACTGGAGACCACAGAGAGCGCTCATTACTGTGGCAGGAATGAGCGCTCTCTGTGGCTCTTCAGCAGTACAGTGGTGTATGTTTCCGACGAGGGAGCTTTGACCCTTTCAAATTATTGTATTGTATAATTAGTGTACTGATCGCCTACGTCCTTAATGAACACGGAACCTAATTTCTAGATTGAGAGATACAATACAATACAATGCAATGAGGATTTAACGTCCGATTTCTCACCCGAAGGCTACGTCAGGGACGCAGATAAAGCGACAGAGAGACGAGAGAGAGACGAGAGAGAGAGAGATGAGAGAGAGAGAGACAAAGAGATGCTAAGTGTACTTCCAAAGCGGTTGTTATCCATAATGACACAGAGTTGTAAATGAATATAATATTTGCATTGCTATTGATTATGTTACAGGGGTACGAGAACTCTCTTGTGAAGCTGACCGGGAAGCAGGGACGAAACTCTTGTGTAAGTCCCAATTCTGTAATACAAATTCTATAGTACAATTCTGTGATACAATGCCTATAATGCATATCCATTATATGGGTGTGTCTTACAATTCGATAATACGATTTCTATAATACAATTTTTGTAATACAATTTCTACAATAATTTATTATCTTTTAAATCAGAGGTTGTCAAACTGTGGTCCGCGGACCAGAGAGGGTCCGCGAAGAGCTTTTTGGAAATATTAGTTTTCACTCAGTAAAACAAAATCTGCGGAAGATGAAACATCAAAATCTGCGAACTATGACATTGGATTTTTTCACAAAGTAAGAGGCTGCTTTTCTCTCTTATCTTTTCAACTCTGTGTGAAGAACTGGGGACCGAACATTCAAACCTTTTGCTTCATACAGAGGTTATATTATCTCGGGCCAGAGTGACACAGCGTATTTATGAACTGCGAGAAGAACTCCTGATGTTTCTGACGGAGTATAATGCTGGCCTTGCTTTACTCATGGCTGATGAATTGTGGCTCGGAAAATTTGCTTATCTGGAAGATACACTTCAAGGGAGGGATCGAAATGTCCTAAAACTCATGACAAGCAGCATTCAAGAAAAAAATCAACATGTGGAAATCGAAAATAAGTAACAAGATTTTAATTGGACATTTTTTCAAATTTGTCTAATTTCATTAGCAGCAATCCTGCCGTCAATGCCGATTTTATCACTTGCTTACAATGTCCGTCAACATTTTGGAATCACTAGCAGAACATTTTGACAAATTTTATTGAATGATTGTATTGACAATTTTGATTGAGTCCGCAGTTATGTTGACATTGAAATGACTGATCTCACGGAGGCGGACATGAAGAATTGGCTGAACTATCATGTGATGGCAATTTAAAAATTCAGTTCCAATAGAATGTTTTCCTTCGTTTTATCGGTCTTTGACGTCTGAAAATCCACTATTATCTCACACGGCAGTGAGCATTTCGTTGCCATTGGAGACAACAAATTTGTGTGAAGCAGCTTTCTCAACACTGCCTAATATTTTTTTAAAGAATAAGTAGCCTACTGATCCAGACTGGTCGCTGAAAGTGACTTGCGTGTATATGCTTGTCAAAAATACAACTATAAGAATTGGTATAGTTTGTGCAAAGCAAAGCATGCACATCCCCCTCACTAACATTAGTCAGTACTGATTAGCGAGTGATGTTGTGAAACAACAGTTACTGTTACCGATTGAAATAGCATTGTGTTGTGTTCTAGCGGTTAATGAATGTTGAGATAGCGTTAATTTTTATGTAGACCTGGCATTTCGCTATTAGATGATTTTAGATTGTATCACAAGAATAATCTCTGTTAAATTTGACTGAAATTGGATTATTGAGGTGATAACTGTTACTTTTTAAGTAAGGTACGGGGGTCCGCGATCTATACCGAAAAAAATTAGGAGTCCCTGGTTCAAAAAGTTTGGGAACCGCTGTTTTAAATGACCCTGGTAAATATCCCTGTGGGTTTTAGTTAAATCGAACAACGGAATGAATCGTGACCCTACAGCTCGAGATCGATTAGATGCAAGAGTCGCGAAAGCAGACTGTATAACATCTTAGAATAAAGCAGTATTCAAAGCAATCTCTTATAAGTTTTCCCCATTGCATGCATGATAAAATATAAATAATCAATGATTTAACGTCTGGTCTCCTCCCCGAAGGCGATATCAGAGACGTCACAAGCAGGAATTTATACGCGTAATACTGAATTGTCTTTTTAATTGCGTAAATTTAGCATTTACATGTAAGCTTATATATTATGTTTGTGCATTGTACAGCCTGTTGGATTCATTACGTTTTCCTCTAAGGCTGATGCAGAGGTTGCTCGTCAAGAACTACAGGTTAGCATATTTTCTTATATTGGTTTTCTCTCTCTCCCACTCTCTCTCTCTCTTCTCTCTCTCTCACGCTTTCTAACTCTATTTCTCTTTCTCTCTTGTCTCTCTCCCTCACTCTCTCTCACACCCCGTCTCTGTTTATCATTGACTAGATAATCATCTCTGCATGTATTTATGTCGTTATTAATATTTTGCCTTTTTAATAGAATATTTAAATTGGTCGGAAGTCAAATTAATGAAGCAATTATGTTCTAGTAATCAAATCAAATCAATTCAAATAACAATTTAACGTCCGGTTCATCTTTGACGACGATATCATCTGACGTTTATCATCGGACGACGACAGTAATGAAATATGTTCATTTCAACATTTTTCTGAACAGCTTCAACAATAGAACTATAATAGAACAATAGAATTTAATGTTCACCCATAATTGATATAAGACCTATAATGAGACTCCACCGGTGAAGATATTATGTGTCGCAAATGTGAATAAGCATTGCAATGGAAAAACTTGCAATGCTTCGTAGTGGTCTGGAAACTGATTCATAAAATTATATTTCTTTTTTCTATTTCGAATCTGAGCCATATAACGTGTAGCCTATCATATATGAGTTACAGTTCCGTTTCTTTTTCAATATTCAAATATAATCCTTAAACAGTCTGTAGTAAGTAAGTTTGTGTATTCTAGGATCTAGTAATGTGTTGGGTCAATTGAGTCTAGAACTTCTTTCTTAGAAGTGAAATATAAAATTATATAATATAAATGATTATGGTACATTACGTTTACATTAACAGCAAATGTCCATCAAATTCATATCGAGTTTTTAAGAAGGTAAGTGCGTTTAGGTCACAAATAAATTTCGTCACTAATTCCACAGAATTCTATAATACTTATTCTATAGTGCTGGTGAACAATAAATACTTACTTCACGTGTACAACATATAGATGTACAAAAACAGAATGAAATGCACGTTATATAGATATTTCACACCACTTACATTCTATGTTAGCATGCATGTCACTAGAATGTATAATTATAATTATTGATGCGACATACATGTACAGTAACGGTATGCTATAGTAATTGTACTGCAATGGTACTGTTATAGTACTGTGATGTACTGTGTGGTACTGTAAAAAAAGGACTGTGTCATACACATCGTCGAAAGGCGCGGAGCTGATCCCGACTGTAATGTACTGTAATGTATTGTAATTCACGGTATCAATTAAACATGCGAACGATGTAAATCTCTAAACTAAACATATTACAATGTAACCTAAATGGAATAAATATAAAATTGAAGAATTAAAAGATCTTATGATATCAAAAGAAATCGGAATCTCAACAGTTCAGGAATAACAACTAACTGCAAAAGTAAGACTCCAGCAATAACTGGCTACACTACTATCAGACAAGACCGTGCCCTAAATAAAGGTGGCGGTCTTATAACGTTCATCAGACATGACCTG
>JAQFZF010000904.1:0-15491 GCA_034695365.1 Enchytraeus norvegicus | reverse complement strand
CCTAATAAAACAATGAAAGGAAACTCTGTTAGCATGTGCGTATGTTATGTGTGAAAATATACGGATTGAAGACAAAATAATAAGTTGATGAGTAAATGATGATCAGACTATAGTTGTTTAATTTGTTGTTAATAAAATTACAATTGTTAGTATAAGGGCCAGTTCACGATCGAAATTTAATCCTTGCTTACCCTGATTTATGTCACGACAGTGTGCTACATTACTACAATGAGTTCACAATCGTACTTAAGCTTGACTTATGAGCTCAATCCTTACTTAAATATAAGTGCCTGAAAAGACGTGCTTATGTTCCTAAGTAAGGCTTAATTTATGAATTTAAACTAAATTAAATTAATTAACATGATTTTCGAGGGATATTCAACGTATAATTCCATGCCAAATTGAAAATGGGTATTATTCAAAGATATGAATATAATAAAAATGAACCAAATAATGAATAATTGAATTTTTAAAAATGCATATTTTGTACTTCATAAATTAATGTTCTACCAAATGGAAAAGTGTACGGATTTTTTCTTTTAAAGGTAGGGAAAGCAGGTTACTATAGCAACCGATGCACATTGTTTACAAACCGATCTCTTGACTTATAAATTCTTTTTCTAATCAAGTTTTTAAACTTCGCTTTGAAATAAAACGATTATTAATGCTCAAATATAGAAATCTTTACATTATTTCTTATACACAACGTACAGTATCGTAAAATGCACACCAGTCTGAAGCTAAAGCTGTCTAATTAGAATCGGTGTTATAATTAACAACTACATTTAAGATTGACTTTTTGTCAGCTAATTTTCATTTGATTACCTGATCAGCTGTTCAGCCAATAGGAAATCTTGACACATAATCAGTGACTTAAACACAAACTTACACACCAGTTGCTTAAAACTTTGATTGTGAACACAATCTTATTGTAAGCTTGACTTATTGTTCGAGCCTCTTTTACGTAATACCTCGATTACGGAAATGATTGTAATCCGGGCCTAAAAGTCAAGTTTTTTAAACTCAAAAGACCAGGCTGGTCTTTAGGTTTCAGTTAATAGTAACTGAAACTGTAACTGAAAAGCAGACATGATCAGTTAGCTAACTGTAACTGAAAAGTGCTATACTGAAATAACACTGCAAAGAACGGAATAAATCGTAGCCATCTGATAATGGCTACTCGAGATCTACTAGATTGAAAGCCCCGTGACAGCATTAAACCTTCGTAGAGTGATGGAGATCAATATTTTAATCAGTTACACAATTTTAGGTATACAAATTTTAATCAATCAATCATTTAACATCAGAGTATAATTACCCAGAATAAGATTAAGCATTGCTGGATGAGAAAAAGGACATTAAAAATAATACTAAATAGACAATATTTAGTCAAATACATAGCCTACCTTGAGTTGACCTCTTAATTCTCCCAGTGATACACCAATACTCTCCATCTCTTTCGCATAAATACCGTACTGAAAGCACAAATATTTTGTAATCTTAAAAAATAAATAAATAAATGTATATTATACAATATACAACACAATATAATGCAATACAATATGGGTTTAACGGTCGTTTCATCATCTGGCGACGATATCGGGGACAGAGCAAAGTTACTATGTTTGAACAATATAGCTGAGATAATGTTTACAACAATTGATCAAAGCTATTGCAGGCTGCGAAACTGACTTTAGCTTGGACTTTTATATATCTCAGTCCAAATCAATTTATAATTTTATAACACAATGCAAATAATATATTAGAATTTTATGTGAAAAATAAAAGAAATTAAATCATCCGAGATTTTACTCTCCGATTGACTCGACCGGGAATAAAACCTGGAACCTTCTGCACAAATTAGACACAAACTGGCTGACGTTTTAACCACTAGCCACGAAGGAATAACTATTTCACTTACATCTTTAGTTCCTGCAGCATCAATTTTCTCGCCAGATGGAGCTTTAGATTCCATACCTGCCAGTCTACCACTGAGTACAGACAACTTCAGCTCTAGGCTAGTCAAACTCTCCCTAAGCTCCGCCCCCTGCCTGTCAAAATCTTTTTGCTGATCAGTCCTCACTTCAACGGCTAGGGTAGACGCTAGAATCCTGATTCTATCATTTAGCTCCTCCTCCGATAGCCTCAGGCCTAATTTACCGTCACTTGGCGAGTCCTAATAAATATAAAATGTAATAATTAATTAGGTCAATAATTTATTAGGTCAATAATAATTAATTATTGACACTGGTCCATTAACTTTATTGTTTAATAATAAAGTTAATAGACCAGTGTAAATTATTAATTACCTATATCTACGATTGAGGAATCCTGAAAAAATTAATAAAAAAGTTCCATCCTTAATGATTGGCATCATGGTTAATTAATAATAGACAAAGCTCGGACTAATAACGCAGTGGCACAAAAATTAATAAATACAAAAAGAACAGCAACTACAAAAGGTAACGAGCATGACATTGTGTGTATGTAATGTGTAAAAATATATGGATAAAAATTTGAAATTAACAGATTTACAGTTAATAGAAAAAGAATCCAAATAACTAACAAAGTTAGTAACCAATCTGGAAGTACAAATCATTAATTGTATATACTGTTTTGTTGGATGGCAGGTCTAAGGCACAAATTGTGATACGGTCCTTACTAACCCACTGAGAAATGAGCTTACCATAGATTAAGATGTAAACAATTCCAATCTAATTATTTATCTAAGCAACGCTAAGTAATCAAAAAAGAAAAATATGTCAATATTGGTGAAAGTATAAGCCCTACTAATAAAATTTTAACAATCTTTAGTACCAGGTACAATTTTACATGTATTTATGAATTTATCGTATCTGCCAAGTCTGCTTATTTTGTGTTTAATACTAAGAATTATGCTCCAAGTTATCAACGAAAGTTACTCACAGTTTTAGTTTTTTGTTCAGCTGTAGCGGCTGTTGAGGCTTCCCTTAACAGTTTTATTTCCAGCAAAACTTTCTGTATCTGTGCCGCATTGTCCTGTACCTGTTTACAATACACAGTACAATGAGGATTAAACGTCCGGCTCCTCACCCAAAGGTAATGTCAGGGACATCACCAGCCTCAGGGGATTGGTGAAACGGTTAATGTGCTTGCCTCAGAATCAAGTGGTTCTTGAGTGGCATGGGAACGATTACCAGGTCAGTCAATAAAATCATCTCCAACACCCTAGGGCATGGGTGCTTATCTGTACCTGGAAGATGGAAGGAAGGTTAATCGTGGATCTGCACTGGCAGCAATTGAGGCGCTATCAAAGGCAAAAAAGTACACTTAATCATGGAGTGGTAAAACAATAACAGCACATAAATAGCAACTAAGAATGGAAACTAGCATGTGCGTAATGCGTATGCATTAAAATAAAATAATTATAAATGCATCATTTTGATTCATGCTGACTGGATGGATGGATGGCATACTTCACGGAATAGCATTTGATTGGATATAGTAAACTATCAGCTGAGCGTTAGCTGGTTAGATACAACTGAGGACAATTGACCAGTTATTGGATGTATCAACTAAGCTATTAACCATAAAAAAATTAAACTTGGACAAACTTTGAAGAGCCATCAAAGGGTGAAGGTACGATTAATCATGGGGTGGTTAAAAAATTAATGAAAACACAAAAACAGCTAAGTTTTAAGAAAGGATACATGCATGTGCACATGTCATGTGTAGAAATCTAGAGATAAAAATATATGAATGCATCATTTGATTAGCACTGGTTTGTGTCATACTTTGCGTTGTATCATTTGATTGGATGCTGTAATAATCAGCTGGTCGTTAGAGGGTTAGATTTAATGACGCCATCGATCGATTGTGGTAGCACAGATCTATGCATTAACCAAATCAATATTAACCACAAAAATACTTAACTACGATAAACATCACAAAGAAACACAAATTTTGTTAAAGAATAATCTTTCAAATGAGTTCCGTTAAAACTGTTTGCGACATTAGAAATTGAGTAGAGTATTAAAGAAAAGGAAAACTACACAAGCAGTCAAATATCAAACAACAAATAATTATTATATTTAGAAAAGAAACTAACCTAGTTTTCAATAACCTTTCTAATGGACATGTTATAAGAGTAATCCACGATTCTTTTAACGCGTCCGTGATGGGGTCATAGCCTCATCAAATTTTATTATGTTTGGTTGTAGCCTATGCGTGACCGAAACTTTTAGACAATGAGTAATAATGTAAGGTCTTTTTTTGTGTGTGCGTGTGTGTGTCTGTATGAGTGTGTATGAGAATTAGATTTTGTTTAATTAATGCACTATAGGGCCTACTATGTTATATAAAGTTTGGCGCATCTGTCATTTAGTTTATGTTGGAATATTTTTAATGTTGTCTCTATTACCCTGCATTCATTCCGAATAAAGAGATACCTATTAGTCTTCTACCAAAATACATTTTTTGAATTTTAATAATAGTAATTAATTATATATGCATTATTGCAATGCAGTTAATAAACAGTGTTGACCCTGTTCTCTTTCAGCACTTGTGACTCACTTACTGTGTTAGAGTAGATCAGTTGCTATTACTTGTGCTGCTGGAGACGTCCCTGATATCTTTGTCAGATGATGAGACACACGTTAAACCCATATTGTATTGTATTATTATCATACTACATTCAGAATATAATTATTTAATTTATTATTCTCTACAAACCATTTGTAGATGGTTAGGATCCAGCTCACTCCTGTGTGTTGATCCAGCGTCTACGTTCTGATTGGTCGACAGCAGCCGCAGCTGAGCCTTCAGACTATTAAGCTCCTCCCCCAGCCTATCCAGACTGTCACGGTCTCGACCACTTGTCGCAGCCTGCTTCTGCTGAAGAGTCGCCAACTCCACACGGTATCCTTCACGCAATCGTCGCTCTAGGTCGGCTTCCCGGCTCTTAGCCGCTTGCTCTACCAAATCCTGTGCTGTGTTAGCTGCTGTGTTGACTTGGTTCTGTACAGTCAATTGATAAATCCAGAGATAGATAATTAATTATTTAATGGAGCATTTGATTGATGTTGCACGTCATAATTGATGATGTGCATGTACTAGCAAATTGTCAATGTGCTACAACAATAGCACATTGACAATGTGCTACGTAGTACAATAGCACATTGACAATGCGCTACCACAGTAGCGCATTGACTTTATAATCAGTCAGTCAATGTCCTACTGTTGTTGTGTTATAATCGGTATAATACTGCTATAAGAATCGGTTTAGTTATTATACATTATAAAATTATTATAATATATATTATAATAATATAAAAATTATTATATTATATATTATAATAATTGGTTAATATTGCTATAATAATCGGCTTAGTGTCTGACTCGGGTTCTATAGGTTCACGGTTAGCCATCAATCGTGACATGAAACTGACATTAGATTTGTACTCTTGGTTAAAAGGCAAGTTGAGCATAACTCAAATGTTAACTGATCGACATAACAAAGACCATAAATATTAATAATAATAAAAGATTAATGTCTGTTTTCTCATCCAATGTTTTTATTAGGAATGTCTCATGCATTGTATAATACGTCTATCAAACAATATTATATATCTATCCAATTCTACAAAAAGTGACAGACTAATGTTCAAATGCTAAAACATATTCTAATAACACGTAACAAGAATTAGAGACATCCTCGTCTATCGTCCTCAGATGATGAAATGAACATTAAACCTGTATTGACTGATTGATAATATGTTATATGTTCAAATATATATTTTCTAATTATTACGATACAAAACGAGGACAAACCTGTTGCTCAGTCTTCAATGTCAGTAGATCAGCCAGAATTTTGTCAATCTGATGCTGTATAGATGATTGCTGCAACCAACACAAATAATAGCACTAAAAATAATGATTAAATTAGCCTTTAGCAATCAATGTCAGGACAAATAAAAAATCCCCAACATGACACAGCTTGCAAGAGATGGGAGTGCTTAACCAACAAAGCCTGGATTGCAATTTGTATCACATTTTCCCCGCCACTTCCAGCAAGAACCCCTGCTTTCAGCAAGGGCTCATCCTCCATTGTTATGAGGTAAACCGGGGTCCTGCAAAATACGGTCCAGTTAGCTTTAACCTATAACGACGGGGATGGAGGTAGTCGGTACCACGGGCTGCGCCCTAGGAGAGCAACAACAACAACAACAAATAAAAAGCAATATATTATTTGTCAGATTTAATATGAGAGGAGTAAATAACAATTAAAGAAACACAAAACATTCACTAAAAATTCATGTTGAATTATTTTCGTACAATTTTTGTCATAATTTGTTAACTGAATTCAATCTGACCTAAAACACAGTGTAGGTTTAACTCTTTTAATGAATGAATCAATTTATAAATAACACAAATTTTATTTTAACAAATAGCTAAACCCCGTTCTATTTACGTACCGCACATCATCCTTGGATGAGGAAACAATATTGAATATTAAATAGTAATTTCAGAGACACTAAACCTTTATTATTATTATTAATCTAGTTCAACGCAGTTCGATCGCTGTATTGGACCTGGCAAATACAAGAATAGACAAACCGAAAGCTACATGTATTTTGTATAAAGGAGGTCCCCCAGAAAACAAAATTGTCTCCAAGAAAATATGGCATACAAACCCTACAGTTATATGCCATGGACCTGCTGTTAGACTGTGCACTGAGAGAGAGAGAGCTAAACCCAGTTCTATTAAGCCCTGACATAATCCTTTGATGAGGAAATAAACTTTAAACCTTTATTATTATTATTTACCCGTTCTATGAGTATCTTCATCTCACTCTCCTCCTCCTTTATATCTTTCTTCCCTGAGGCAGAGACTTCCAACTCATGGTGCTTGGTCTTGAGCAGTTCCATTGAAATTTTGAGCTGATCCAAACGACCGTTGGATTCGGAGTACAGAAGAGCAAAGATATCTCGGATACGTTGGTCAATATCTGCCATTGTTATTCCTCCGATCGATCCGGTTTCATTGCCCGCAGACGTTCCATTTGAAGGAAATGGAGGCAAGATGATGATTGGTTTGAGGGGCTTTGTGTCTTCCTGCAAACATGCAGTATAGAGTAGACAGTATACAAAAAGTACACACAGAAAGAACACACAGTATTCAAATACTGGCTAAATTTTAACAGATATTATACAAAATAAATATACCCTACGGTATATATAATATCTGTAGAAATCTATATGAATATATGAAAAGTTGGAAAAGAAATACAAATTAAAATTAAAGATGTGTGAGCAATTAGCAAGAACTATATAGATTAATAAATATATATAGTCTTGTGTAACTCGCGTTGAGCTTAGAAAACTAAAAAATATTCCAAAACAGCACGTGTTTCGTATTAGCCGACTAACATAATTAGTGGAGGCAATAGAACACCACTCTAAGAACCCTAATTTCTCTAAATAACAACGGCATCATTTTAGATGTGGTACAGGCAACGATTTTGTGATGAAATGGACTCATTGAGATGATCGATGATATTCTCATTTGTGAGCGAAAAGATACATTTTGTGTAAAAAAATTTGCTTTGGATCTGCTATGCAGCAGAACACGGGATAGGACAGATATGACAGATTGGTATTATGCGTCCCTGACAAAGCCTTTGGGTGAGGAACTTGAGATTAAATCCTCACTGTATTGTATTGAAAGAACAAAAGTGAAAAAAACTTAGAAACTGTACTGTACCTTAACAGGCATAGGATAGAAGTACTTGTATATTGAACTCTCATTTGAAGGAAGAAGTCCTGCCAAGCCTCCTTCACTCAATCCACCACAAGCAAAGAGGTAGTAGCCACCTACCAATCAATCAATCCATCACTCAAAATCATATTATTTGAAAGAAGTTTTTCAGCTGATCCACCTGCACTCATTTGTTGCACTTTGTGATTGATTGAAATAACATTGTTCTCCCAGTAGCTCTCCGCCACATGTTAAGAATTAGTAACCACCTTTAATGATATCAGACGCTTCAATATTTGATCTGTTCATATGCAAACGCTATTAGCTTCCATCATAAACATATCGTCATAATAAAACATCATATCGTCGTCAGATGATGAAACAGACATAAAACCCGAACCAACACTCTACCCAGATTCATGGAGCTAACCCTGCGAGGCGGCATAGCAGCCTGAGGGTGAATCCTGCGACCATCCAAATTAGAGGATCGTTGGTGTCAGCATCACAACTGGCATCCTGGGTGAGCAACAACAACGTTAAACCCATATTGTACACATGCTCAAGTTTAATCTAGAATCAGCAATGACCCTGGTTAGGTACAGACCTCCAAACAGTAGAGGAAGCAGAAATATCCAGAGGCAGAGCCAGCAGCATCCGTTCCTACGCCGGGCTTCACTTGTTCTGTAACATAAACATTCACAACCAAAACTTTTATTGCATTTATTTTACTTAATATAGATTATTATCTAGGCTCACTATACAGATATAATGTGTAAGTAATTATGATAATATGAGGCGTTCCTTGCACCAGGACATTGCAATAGGTCTTGAGCCTGATTTAAATAATAAGGAGGAGATTTATTAAGCGCCGCTCTATGAAATGTGCTAAGTAGGCTGTAGCAATAACAAAACTAGCGGGAATGTTAGTCGTTGGTTGGCGTTTTTGGCAGTCGCTAATCATCTAGTGAAAACAAAGAGCTTTTAAGATTCCAACTGCCAACTATTATATAAAAATAGATGTTTTCCAATACTGTAAAGGTTAGCAGCGCGGCCGATTTCTTGGATGTGAAACAACAACAATAACAATAGATTATAAATGTAAACTGCTACAAATTTTCAATAATGTAAACTATTAAGAAAAGATATGCAGTGATCAACGATCCCACTTGCACGTCCGAGAAATTGACGGACTCATCGGCTCTACCGGGAGTTGAATCCGGAGGTCATGATCAAAAGTCCACGATGCTAACACTAGGCCAGCGAGACATGCATATGCACACCTAGAGGTTATTTCCCGTGTTGGACCCGGGACACTTGAGAATAGACCAACAGAAAACTGCACATGTTTCGTAAAAGCCGACTAATGCAGATATTTGCATAATGATACTTTCATACTGAGGAAGACAACAGGAATCCACTTCAGAAGTCTGTATATGTATTCCCAAGAAAAAGGTTTCATTTTGGGTGTGGTAAAGGCATGGGCTTTTTGATGGAATCAACTTGATGATAGATGGAGTTCTCATTAGTGAGAGTGATAGCAGACTGTGTTTCAGAATATGTACCTTGGAACAGCCATTTTGGAGTGCACTAGAGAATGAGAGAGGTTATTTATTCTATTTCCTAGACTTACCCAGAGAGGACATATGCATCAGTTTGTATCGCCACACCCCCCACACCATTCATTAAGTTTTTCGCTTTTCTCCACCGTTCATCGAGTACAGCACCTGTATACAACACCACACGCTATAATCCACGACTAATATCTAAGGAGGAAAGTAATGTGTCTTGAGTTTGCAACATGAAGTACTGCAGGATCGAACAAATTTGGCGAGGCATCATACAACAATTCTGTGTATTTTATTATTATTATGTGGAGCGTAATTGTAATTTTAAATCTTTTTTTGAAAACTGTAAGATTTTAATGCTTAACAATGGCAAGTCGAAGGTTGATCCTATCAAAGATGCATCCATCTCAGCAACCAAAGAATGCACAGCAAATCTGGAATATCCAAACGTCGTGAATCAACAGAACAGCAATGTATAAACGATGCAGTCGAAGTTTAAAATCATAAAATAATTCAGAAACTAACCTGGATATGTTATCAGTCCATTTATCACTTGAAAGCAAAAGTCGAGCAATCCTATACATAGTATACAATACACAATATAATACAAAAAACATAAATATAATACACATCACATAGGTATAATGCAAAAACATGTCCGTCAGGGATGCAATTCTAAATGCTTAAATTTACTTATGCAGCCCTTCGCATTATCCATTGTTAAATTTAAAGAGCTCATGCATATTTGTTTCTTATTTGTATTACATAAAAATATATAGGTCAATTTGAGTGTAAAAGTTATATTCAATATATTAGGTTTTAAGATAAAGTCAATTTCTTCATCCCATGAAGATGTCAGCAGCGAGTTCGGCTAGGTACCAAACTTTGCGCCTGTGTAAAGGGCAATTAAGCTATATAATAATTATATACCAGGCAATTCGGTATATGTGTAAGAACGGACTCACATACTCACCGAGTATTACTATCAAAAACAAAAAGGCGACTAAATGTGAAAAAAACTAGCCAAATAATGGTGTCATATTATGACCATCAGAAGACACAACAATCCAAAACAGTGGTGATCCACATTCTTTCATGGTGTCAGGGACGTCCCACACAACACAGACATCTACATAATATATAATATATATCTTTCTTATTGATCAAACCTAGTTGCAGCAAATGATATTAACATTTAATAAACTAAATGGGACAAGGAGGAAAATAGAAGGGATAGACAAGTATGAATATCTGAATGCCCTTAGATAAAATAAATCATAATAAATAAATAAAAAGCAAAAGGATATAATCGAATATGATGGGTAAGGCATAATTATATTAATAATTAGTACAATATATATTATATATATTTAATGAATTTGGAATTTTGGAGTAATTACAACTGAAAGCAACCAATTTCTTAATACATGTAACCAAAATACAAAAGCTCAATTATAATACAACAGCTTGTCATAAAAATCTCTACAAATATAATTTTATTGATATAGAATTGTCAAATTTATAATATGAGATTGATAATTTCATAAAATGATAACATAGTGCGTTTACTGTCTTACATATGACATAATGGGCACCAAATTTCTTCATCTTTGAAAGTATATTGAATAGCAATAGCCATTTTCTTTAAAAAAAATAGCTAAACATGATTTGTATGAGAAATCGCTTGTCTAGACAGGGTGCTCAGCGACGTGACCTTTTCGAATTCCCAGACTTTTCCCTGACCTCCGAAAATTTTCCCTGACCAAATTTTACCAAAAATTACGTGCGTCGCCGCGTATGGTTTCAAAATCGCGTGTTTCAAAACAAAGGCTTCTAACCGATGCGCCAAATGACTAATCATAATAACTGATGATACATATCCCAATTTGATTACTAACGCAATATTTTGCTCTTATATTCAATTTTGTTTCATGTCTAATCAACTTAAGTTACTGGAGATGAAAAAAAATTAACGAAAACTATCAAATTTCTTCCCTGACTTGACATCAAATTCCCTGACTTTTCCCTGTCAGCCAAATTTCCTGTCTTCCCGAGTCCTGAGCAACCTGCTAGACTCCAATGCTAGAACTTAATCTCTAAATTAAAAATTAAATCTGCAAATTATATACTGACTTTGTCTGCACATTTAAATTCCTACAATGAATTTAGCATAAAGAAAATTTTCATCAAAATTAATAATTAATCGCTAATAGTCAACAAGCTTCATATCAGAGATTTATATTAATAAATGGCAGTCCAACAATAAAATATAAAGTATTTTATAATACCATTTAGTATTTTGCAGACATTGAAATGGCCATTGTAAATTAAATCCCATCTCAAGGACACTACCTCAATGTGCCTTCAAAGCATGGATATATTCTGGTTTTGAAGTCATTTCTCTTTGACTTCCTTTGAGTATCCACATTAATAAATTCTTACAGACACACGACTACGTCAGTTTCGTAACCTACTGTCTGCATCAGTGATGGCCGACCAGGGATTCTTGAACCTAAGGAACCCGAGTCGGACACTAAACCGATGTGCCAACTGGATCAGCCAACCACGACAAAGCTTACATGGAGTGGAGAAGTAAACATGTGTAGTTATTATGTGTGAAATTATAAGAATAAACAAAAGAGAAATATCAAAATATAATCAACAAAATAAAAATATCAAATGCCTACTAAGAGGTATGTAGAGAATGAAACGTAGTACAGCTAGGAGAGCATTGCCGGTAGAGCCGCCCCAGCCCTGCTCGGTGTCGACTGGTTCCACCACTCTGCGAATACGGCGACGTTTAGTGGACGCTGGGTCGATATACCCCGGCGGCGTCCCGGCTCTAACTGTTTCCTCTGTCGCTGTGTCCAGACACAGGTACAAATGTAATGTGTGTGCAAAGGTACAAATATAAAGTGTGCAAAAAGGTAGAAATGTCATGTGAGTACACAGGTACAATGTAAAATAATATGCATAAAAATAATAATAGCGTATGCTATTTGATCTCGCCAGATGACGAAAATAGCTGAGATTCGTTTCCAAATTTGGCTAGCTAGTTGCAGTCGCCAGAGTGTGTATTGGTAAATGTACACCGACTGATGCTATTATAGCAATGGAGAGTAAAGCAGCTTGAAAGGCTTGCAACTCAAAGGATCTCCAAAATTTAGCCTGCGATTAATTAAACAAATTGACATTGATATTTAAGTGGATCAACATCAATTTCTTCAAGTTTGTAAACCTGACGAGTCTTTTATGCCGTCCCTGACATCATCCTTGGATGAGGAAACTGACATTAACCTTTATTATAATTATGTAAGAAATATTAACAACCTATTGATAGAATCTTGTCGAAAATGAAATTTCAGTGGTTTGCCAATATAATCTGAACATTAATTTGGGGCTAGATATCATAGCCGTTTTGGATCCTGCAAACAGATGAATAGACCAACCGAAAGCTGCATGTGTTTCGTAGAAGCCGACTAACACAATCACTGGTTAAGGAGACACAGAAAGCAAATTGTCTCCAAGAAGATACACTACAGTTGTATGCCATGGACCTGCCGTAAGGCAGAGCATTGAGAGAGAGAGAGATAGAGAAAGAGAGAGAGAGAGAGCATCTCAGAGCATATTATATACTATATGGGTACACGTTGTATAATACAATATGGATTTCACGTCCATTTCATCATCTGACAACAATATCGGGGATGTCATATGTATACTATCAACCTAAGAAGGTTGATGCATACAAATAAGCTGCCAATTATTGTATAATAAATTACTAAAATATAATTAATAGTAATTAAATTTTATAATTAATGAATAACATTTAAATGTTACAAAGAATCTAACCTATAATTTAATCTAATCTATAACCTATTTCAGAATTAGCAGATTCTCGCAAGATGGCTAAGTATCTAAACCTGACTAGTAGCTATGAGGTGATTCCGGTGGCGCTCGAGACCATGGGACCAATGAATTTCACCGGAGCTGAGTTCATTAGAGGCCTTGGAAGAAAAATGGCTCAATGCTCCGGTGATTCTCGAGAGACCGGTTTCCTCTGGCAGAGACTGTCTTTGCCCTACAGCGTTTTAATGCTGTTTCTTTTCGGGGGTGTTTTGACTATGTAAATTGTAGTTAAGGTTTGTTTGTTTGTAGTCATAAACGTTCTTTATAGTGTATTAATTTGTATGTAATTAATATTTATACAATATCTAACCTATGCAATATTAGCTCTGTTAATAGCATTAAGAGATTTATTTAATCTGTAATTTTATATTCTAGTGAAAGATTAATCCAAAACTGAAAAATGTTTATATTGTACTTGCACTTAGCTGTAATTCTGTTAATTAAAAAAAAAGACATTTCTCTGAAGAATCATTTCATGATATAAATTGCTAAGACTAAAAACTGTTCAAACTTAATTAATAAACAAAGAAACAAAATTATGTTTTTAACTTAATTATCAAACAAATAAACAAAGTTCAACAGTAGGTCAGCAATTAAATGTAGCTTAACTAAACCTCATGCAAACAGCTTAACAATATATATATGTCAAAACTACATACAAAATTTGCTAAATTATCTTAGATAGATCAATGAATACCAAATAAATAAATTATACTAATAATTGTATTATTGCAATAATGCTTACAATAGATATACATATTATTGATTTAAGAGCATCGTTGTACTCTTTTCAAGGAGAACTGAAATTGTAGCTGATTCCAATTTACATTCTATTTCCGTTATAATGTATTCAGGGGTGGCGGCGCGGCGGTAGGTACTGGGGAGTCCACTGGCCCACCCACCGAGGCGGCGGGAGATCCGGTGGACCCCCAGTACCTACCGCAAAACTCAACAGATCTGGACAAATTGTATGAGCGGGTCTAGAAGGAACAGGGGGGGTCCGGACCCCTGGACCTGCGCTGGCCTGGGTCCGGTCCCCTGGACCTGCGCTGGCCTGGGTCCAGACCCAGGCAGCATCTAAGTGTATTCTGTGCATATTACTAGCTTGTTACATTGTGCGTATGTCGTAAATAAGTTGATAGCAAACCAAACTGCTACTACATCCATGCAAGTATTATTTGTAAAACAGATTCGAATCCGGAACATTCGAGATAGACCAGCCGACAACTGCACGAGTTTCTTACAAGCCGACTTACGTAATCACTGAGAAGGCAATTGATGGAAAACCACCTCAGGATTCCTAATTTCCATAACAAAGGCATCGCTTCGGTGTGTGCGGATAAAATCTATATTTGTTATAAAGCACTACACGGTAGGCTCGTGTATTAAGTAACTCAAATCAGGGACGTCATTAAGTAACTCAAATCAGGGACGTCTCAAACAGAATAGACGGTACTAGATGGTCCACGCAAAACGTGATAGAAACGTAGATACTGAAAGAAAACATGGTAAAGCACGGTTACCATTAATCAAAATGTACTTACAGAATCGAGAGAGAGATCATATGAAATTAAAGACCTGCAAATTTAGGAGGTGTTGTGAAATTCTTGACCAGTCGAGTACCCAACCTTTTCCACCAGATAATCTTTGAGGGGCTACCGTCGGTGTCGTCCCTGGCACTAGCTGCTCTGGTTGCACCGTGAGCCACCCCAGTGAAGCCGTGCGCCGCGCGGCGACGAGCTGAGAGCTCGTGAACCGATGTGCCGATAATAGACGAGTGGTGGCTGTCTGTCTCATCGTCACTTATCTCAAAATCATTGTAGCAATCTGAGACATCTACAATCAATCAATTAATCAATCAATCAGAATTAGTTAGTCAATCAATCATAAATCGATGTGCCAATAATAGAAGAGTGGTGGCTGTCTGTCTCATCATCACCGATCTCAAAATCATTATATAGCTATCTGAGACATCTACAATCAATTAATCAATCAGTGATGATTTAACGTTCTGTCCCTCACCCGAAGGTGATGTCAGGGACAATAATCAATCAATTAGATTTATTTACTAATCAAGCAGTCAATAATGCCTCATCATTTTATCGGTCTGATAAATCTACTATCTATTTTATCAATTAGTGGACTAATCTGAGAAAGGCAATGGAAACCACCTTGTTTTTTTCCCAAGAAAACATGGAGGACAAAAAGAAAAGAAAAACGTTATGTTCACTAGGAGATGTGTCCCGCAGGTCGACTAGTGAACTGAGAGCTACTGTGGAAGG